>MU128122.1:0-20356 GCA_014904975.1 Marasmius fiardii PR-910
CAATGCAAAGCACAGGTCTCTTTATTAGGTCTTGTTTCTCTCTATGAAGTTAGCCCTTCTGCTGACCAGCCTCTAATGGTGCAGTGGCAGAATTGTTGGGTTTGCTTCTTGATAAAAACCTCTGGCCTTATATATGCTACTGCTATCTAAAGATTATTTGCATGTATGGTATTTCACTATTGTACTGTATCTAGGCAGTATAAGGAAAGATTGCCTTTCCTGGGCTATTCTGAGAGAATTTGTGTATTATTCTCTGTGAGTAAATACTCCAACTGGGATATATCCAACTGCATATCTCAGTTCTGAGTCATGTCATGCAAGTATCACATGTTTCTTCTGAAACTCACTTTACCAATCATCTTATGCACCATGTGGTGCATCTCTTCATTCCTGTTCTAGATCATAGATCTGCACTAGTCATTACTATATCCTTAGAAGTGTTTCTGCTACTTCAGCAGATTACTTTTATCTGAACTGGATGCTATCCCTACTTCTGCAGTAGTATACTTAGCTCAGTAAGGGATATTATAGCTCTTGTGCCTTCTCTGAACTGTCGCATCCACCAGGGTGAGTTCACCAACCTGTCTGAGAAGTAATTTCCAATTCCTGGGTTATCAACAGCTATGCATCATGTGGTCTGTCCAACCCTGAATGTTCTTGGTATCCTTTAACACTGGAGTCACTTCGTACTCACTTTATATCTCCTATATTCCTACTGCTAGTACTCATTCTGTATAGCAGTAGACACTCTGTAGTTGTCTTTATACTTCTTCAGCCACTGTATATAGTCTCAGTCCAGGCAACTTCTGCTGCTGAAGTAGGCTAGTCATACTTCCAATGCTTCAGAGTTATGTGGATGACTCTTATCATGGTCAGGTACAGCACCATGCAACTGGTATGCCATCTATCAGCTGTCTGATGTGCTCAGCAGCAATCCCACAGTAGTCTCTAGAACTTCAGAAGTTGCTTTGGATCTCCCTGTTCATTGTCCCATCATCAAGTAGTCAACTTCCTACTTGCTCATTGTCCCTATTCCCCTTCCATCTTGCCCTTGATTGACTTCAGCTCTAGTTGGCATGGAAAACAAATGTTCCTGCCACTTCCACAGATGTGCAGGCTTCCTACAGTTTTCAGAAGTATGCCCTGGCTCTCTCTTGTACATAGTATATTCTTTATCATGAATATAGCAGACTCTAGTTGCACCTAGTCTTTTACTAGTGGATCAAGCCTCTCTCTAGTACTCAATTTCCTTACTTCTGTAGCTAATATATCCACAGAAGTTATGTAAAATTGCATAAACCATGTAATCTGTATAGGAGGTGCAATACCATGTTCACAGGTAACAAACAATCTCACAACCATTTCTCTTGCAGGCACACAGAACAAAGCTATTCACCTGCTCCTCACAGGGTCTGATGCCAAGCATTTGGCCTCATATTCCTTACATTGCAATACCATAACACATAAGCACAACTGACGGAACATTACCCGAGGGCAACCACGAACTGCAACTCTTATTGAGCACGTTCAGAAATCAACATGCAGAATATAATATAATCAATGTATCACGCCAAGGAAATACGTTTCAAACCACGTACATTATATTGTGAAAAGTAGGACCAAACTTTTCCTGTTCTCATCTTCGTGTCTTTTCATCGTCGTTCGCCGTTCGTCAATTATTTCGAAATTCGATTTATGCGGCGCCATCTTCGATAGAGCCGCAAGGCAGATCCAGTTATGCACCGCATTGTCATTGATTTTTATAGATTCCTACGTGCAAGCTCGCTTCTGTAAGATCCAAGGTGTTTATTGGGATGCATGGATCAGATCGTTTGAGAAGTCTGATGTCTGGCTTACCTTTGTTTTGTGAGTTTACGTATTGATAGGCGAACATTTGGGGGATGATGCATTCGCTACGCAAAGTTCCCCCGTTCTTCAATGTCCTTGCATATTCGGCTTCCCTTCTCCGTTCTTTTATCTTGAATCTATTCACTTTCGCGTCGCATGACATGTTCGAGCTCCCTTCCCCCAATCCGAATGTATCATTCTATCTCCTTTGCCTCCCGCTTTCATCCTTCAACCGAAATGTTTCATTCCTCTCTAAGTATTACGAGCCCGCCGAACCACCGAGCTGAAGACAAGATATCAAAACACGCGGCCACGAACGGTCAGGCCGGCAACATAGTACTGGATAGTCGAACAAACGTCTAATACCGTTCTCTCTGCCAAGCGAACACAAAACTGATGGCGCCTCTACAATATTGGAATACTGCGCGGACTTCCCGCGCAACAATCGCATTCACCAAAGTACGAGGAATAATGCCGCATAGCCTTGTTCTCTGATCACAAAGGGTGTGAATCAGCAAAGCGGAAAGTGAGTATCTTAACTGAACATGGGACCGCCGTTTACAATCAAATGGAAGGTCGCGAAAAAGCTGTTAAACCACTATCAGAAGTGTTTCTAAGCATCCCCTACAAACGCCCTCCACGCTACAGTTTCACTTTGAACTTGTTCGGTCTTTTTTATCGCACTTGAAAAACGTTTGATCGGTGCATTATTGCCAGGTAGATCCTGGTCCTCTGGAGGACCATATAGCCCTACCTTGTCATTATATCGAGTGTGATGCTGCCCTCAGACGCAAAAACCATTTCCACCGGTTCGTTCAGCCTCCCCGGCAACAGGGTCAGTGGTGGCACATTCAACTACATTTTGGGTGATCAAAATATCACCTACAATGGGCCGACGCTCAGTTACAATCTCGGCTCTACGTTACACTACCACAGCTACGTAGAACGACACAGCTGTCAAGAGCCTTTGGATGTCGTCAATGAAGGTCCTAGCAATGGAGAAGATGTAGTACAAGGACCTATTGTTGAGAGCACGGCGACTGAGGAGGTACTGATTGGTTCTCATCTGTTGGTGATTCTCTATGCTGACTAGAGAATAAATTTAGGTCAGAAGAAGGGACAACATCTTGTTGAGGTTTCTACTTTCCTTCTGCTGGGGCTATAGGAAATCGACGTCAGAGAGCACACGTCACACAACCGGAGCCTGCGCAGCGTGGTTGAATTGCATCTTTCGGGCCTCGTATCTTGCTGTGTGTTCTCCCTTTTTCAATGTTGATATGATAGGCTGCGAGAAGTCAAGCGAGAAGATATCAATTCAACTGGACAAATTGGTGGATTACGGCAGTCTTTGAAATCTGACATAACCGTTGCGCCAGCCCTTCACTGTACCATTCGAGTGACACTTCCACTACGTCCCAAGCCGCAAAGAAATATACAGTCGCAAAGCTTTCAGTCGGTATAACGGGCAAAGGAAGTCAATTTTAGGATACCGAATGAGAATTCCGAACGCGAACGCAGAGGTTCAAGCTTTCACCGTCCATGACTATTACGGTTTTGGGACTCATATAGCGAGGTTTAACGCCGTACACCGGTACGAGATAATCGCCCCTCGAGCTCGGTTCACTTTCAGGCGTCTCGCGAGAGCTGAGCCGGGGTTAACGGTAGAGCGTGAAGGTTGAGGATAGAGATTAAAGAGAGAAATGGAGGAAGAACTGGGAAAACCAGGGATCTGTCACGGCTGTAACAATGGGTGAGTTGCAGGGGAGAGGAAACCACCAAACTGTAGACACATTCCGATTGTACGTGTCCCGACACTGCTGTGTAGAGTGTGGGATTGCTGTAGCACAAGAGGTTTAGGTCGTGGTCTTGTTGCCGTTCGTTACAGAAAAAGGGTCTATGAACAGAAAAACAAATTAGTGGAATAAGATGATTATTATTGCTTTCTTGCTCTTGACGCGTTTGAAAATCGCTCCGATCGATAAGTTTTTGGCAGCGCTATAGAAAGGCATGATTCCTACCCTCACCCCGATTTTGGGCAGCAGACTGACATCGGTGGGACCAAGGCCAGAAATAGTTTCACTGTGCACCCTATACCGTTCAATCTCGAATCCTTTGATACATTCAGCATGCGCCGGCCTCATCAGTATCCAGGTAGGCGAACGCACCCGTCCCCCTCCGGGGTGCGAATAGTCTGTGATTGGCTTCCGAGTGGAGCAGAGAGCATTGATCAATTAAATCACATAAAGTTCGGGGGGAGGCCAACATAACTCCGAAACAGCTCAAAAAACATTTTAGTTGGTCTGGCTGTCAAACTGTCAGCCGCGTCAAGGATACTCGGGGACTAGAGCCTGAGTTCGGCAGACGACAAAGATCTTTCAGGGATCAAAATTCTCGTGACAAAGAGCGGGTTGGGAAGGAACGACGAGGCAACCTCGGTTAGAAAACTGGGGGCGAAATAGATGAATTCTTGTGGTGTGCGAAAGTTTGAACCCCGTCTTACTGTTGCGCCGAGCCCTCCACCTAGTAAGAAGTGCAGGTGAATACGGGTTATTGCCCTTAATGGAAGTGGTAGCCATCCGGTATACAAGTTTACTTGACCTAAGCAAAAGCTATCGCCGGTATCAGACCCTCCAGGATATGACAGTGAAAAAAACAGTTGAATTTGAATATGGAACCCGCCATAAGCACCGATCACCAAATATAGGGAAGAAGTTTATAGGGTACTTTCCGTTTGTACTCCGCCCATGCTAGACCATACTGCACCAAAGGAGTCTTAGCCCATCCCGGCCGACATTAGAAGCATGAAGTCTCTTACCTTCAACGAACAATACTCGTCTAATTCTGGAATAGCGACCCTCGTAAAGAACAGGAAGAAGCCGAGCCCAATCACAGAACCAAGGATCCATCCGCCTGCCGCTGTCGCAGCTCCGGCCCTCCACAACGTGTATCCCCCATAGTTGATATGTCTAGCCAAACTGAACAATCCGCCCATATACACCTTTCCTTTATTCCTCGGATCGTCCTTGTACGCCTTCCTCTGCTCCTCTGAGTACCATTCCAACGCAATACCGACAACAAACAACGCGCTTCCGACCAAAAGCCTTGGAGAAGTGAGATCCCATTCCTCAGGAGGGGTGATGATGGCGGACGTAGTGGTGTTTAAGAAAGCGAGGGAATTGATAGAATTCGTGAACGCGTTGAATAGTCCGACTCCAAGAGACTGAAATGGAGACATCTCTTCGGCCGAGATACGCAAAACTGTGTAATTCTGCTTCAACATGCACCCAACCGAGAAGGCTAGGAGTACTGAGCGGTATGGAGAGAGACCAAGGAAGCTGGTGATAGGTCCTTGCCTGGTCATACCGGCGGGAACGTAAGAAAGGAGAACTTGCCCGCCCAAAGCTTGGATGATCGACGTGCCTAGCCCATGACGGAGGATTTTGATATTGAAGCGGAACGTCTGCAGCACGCGATAAAGCAAACACAGCGCGACTGAGGGACGTATTGGGTTTTCCGCTGCGGTTGATAAAAGGATGAGAGAGATTTCGGTTTGACCGTGGGTCCGACATAGTTGGGGTAGGGGAAGGACTGATTCAAACGGTGAGAGTTTAAGTATGCGAATAACGCAATAAATATCAACCCGTTCCCAAAGGTTGCTCTCAGGGTGGATTTATCATGTTACATCAAGTCTCAGGGTGACACTTCCCATGAGAGAGCGGACGAATGAGCTGCCAGCTCGAATTCCAGAATGGCCTTCGAATGTAACGGTCATGAGGCCTTTGCACGCAAACATGGGACTAGGCGGGACCCTTCCATCAGTTTTATCTGCGAGTGTTCTCGTCATCATTCCAGCTCTGTGCACGAAATCAAATCAAATGTGTCCAATACTTCATATTGTCGCCATCTAGAGCTTGCAGGGAGAATCAATTTTTATACTGAAGCTTCAGTGGAATTTCATCGCTTTTTACCGGGCACGTTTCGTTTGAAGTGACACGCCAATTAAACGTTTACCGAAGCATTCAGATCGGCCGGTCGAGCTCCGAGACGGGGAAAGTATCCGAAGCCTCAGACATCTATCGCTTCCCGCCTTCGAGATGGTGCATAGTGCTGATAGCGTGTTAAGAACCGCGTCAATGAAAATCGGAAGGGCGGTATCAATGCATCCTGATGTAGAAATACTCATGTTCTTAAGGAACTGCATCTGTAGCCTCGAAGGCATCCATTAGCCGTGAGATTCACGACGTTGAACGTTGGCTGTTCTCTGAGGCGTGGATTGTGAGTGAGTGTAAGCTCAAGATTATCCGACATCTTCCGAGCAGCAGCAAGTTAGGCTAAGCATAGTGTAACTTCGAGCCTTAAGGAGACAGGCCCAACAAGCGAAAATCGCGGGAGTTAAAGTTAAGCTAGGGCCTCCCGATTAAAAAGAAAGGAAGTAATCTGCAGTACACAACCTGAACGTAAGACCTGAACCTTTTTTCCAGGTCTTATTCGGGATAGTGTGGGAACGAAATAACAGAGGGAGTTTGAAGGTTCGCGAAAGGGAGGAAGATCAAGCGGGTCATCGTAAACCATGGGCAGGCTCTATTAATAGATCAATAACACAAAGGTCTCTTGATTTGCGAACGCCAATCGTGTAGTTGAGGCGGGAGAACAGGGAACGAGGGAGACGTCAGGCCAGCTTTACGTCGGCTTGCGTTGTAGAAAACGGGTCTTGAACTTGAAGGCCTGACGTTCCTCCTTGAAAGCTTGAAGGTCGAAACGTCCGTTACGACAGGATCAAAACCAATTACTTATGAGAAGGTTGGAATAATCGTTGAACAACAATTTGAACCCAGCGAATCACTCGTTGACACATACTCTCTGCTGACTGTCAGACAGATCATCAAAGAACTGCCATGTACAGGCGTTATCATACTGCGACACGGAGGAGTCACGGTTTCAAGTGCCAGCGAACCGAGCTCTACAGCTTTTTGACTAAAAAAGCTTATTCCGCGCTAAAACCGAGCTTTTCGGTTAGTTACAACCTCTTCATGTAGTCGAGGGATTAATCTTACCATCTCGTTATTCTACTCTCTAGGGCCAAAATCAGGTCGTCGGAGTCGAAGGCCGACTACCCCAAATCATCTGACCATCTCTTCCAAGTTCCCTCAACAAATCTGCAGTCGACTTCATAGTCGATCCACCTCCCTTTAGACTCGATGCTGTCCAGCTTACGGGCAAAACATTGATGGGAGGTTTACTGATGACAGGAATATGAGCACCTCCGGGTGTCGTCTGGAATGTTTGGGTTCAGAAATACAGAAATTTAGATATCAAAAAAGAGACAGAAAGCGAAAATAAGTCGTAACTCACCGTCCCCGAACTTGGTCCTGTCATTTGTTGTCCACCCCCACCTGATCCTTCCGGTTCATCCGCTTTCTTCTTTCCCTCCAAAACATATCTACACGTCTGCTTATGCTTATTCCACCTCGCGGGATAATACTCCGACCCTTCCCTCATATCCAATTTAACATCATTCCCGCAACCTAAACAACGAACTTTTTTGGGCGTAACTCTCGTAGAATCCAACCATGGGTCGGCTTCGAGTTCGGCTTTTCGTTGTGCGGCTGTTCGGAATTTTCTTGTTGGGCCTGTCGAAGAGGTTGCTGGTGCTGCCAACGTTTCGCCGTTCATCAAAGTTGTTGAAGAATCCAAAGAGTCTATATCCATCTGGGAGTGTTGTATCGAGGGAATAGGAGTGGACGTCGTACGCGTGTGAGTGAAAAAGGGCGCAGTCAAGTGATAGTTTGAAGTCAAAGAGCTTCGGAGAAATTTGATGCGTTGTTCCTGATGACGGTACCTTTCCCACGTTCTTCCGGTTCTTCCGGCCCAAACGATTACGATTACGGGCCGATTTGAGAGCCGTTTGTCGCCGATTGAGTCAGAATGATAGTTCACGCCCACAAGCACTCTCCACCTTGCAAGGATTCCCTGTCGCCGATTTCTTTTTCCACCTTGGGGCTCGTGCGCTTTGGGGTTGGAACGATACCATTCTGGGCCTCGTCTCGATACTCAGCACCGACCGAAAATAGCATTACATTGGAAATTTTTTGGAGTCGAAGTCGGTCATGGTTTTGATAAAGTTTTCTTTAAGTTAATCAGATAAAAAGTTACTACTTTTAATGGTTGTTCTAGTGACTAGACATTAAATTCTCTAGTTCTGCATAGGAGTTGTTAATTTTACCCCTGTAACACGTGACGTTGGGCAAAGTAGTTAGTATTTTGCGGCAGGCGGTTGTCTGCATTCCTTCCCGTACAGTAATATGAACGGAACAGACGAACAGCCAATATAATTGATGGAAAGTTGGGTCCCCCCCCGCTTCAGATGCACAACCTCGAATGACAAGCTGTACGGTATTGACTCATACTTCTCGAGGCCCGCTGACGTTATAATATATATTTCACGACAATCGAGGTCATTGGTATTGCACATTGTAAGTATTGAATCACTATCGCGCATCCCGGCGTCTGCAGCGTGTCGTGAAAGACTCTTCATCTCCCCTGTCTTATTCGGAGTTTCCCCCATGGTGAATATAATCTTGCGAACAGTTTGTGAGCAATGCCGGACCATGCCAGCCAAACATCCTGAGAGGGGGGAAAAAGGTACTCAGGACCTGGTCGGAACGCCGGGAAAAAAAGCCGGGAGCAACAAAAAAGATATATTACCCCTTGAGAGCCAAACACAATCACCACTACCAACGGCGCTAGAGAGTAGAACTAGAGTGAGTAACTCGTCAAAAAGCAAGAACACAGGGAGGAGGGAGGGAAAAACTCTAACCGCTGGCCAAAACGATGTAATAACCCATGACAACAGGTGGGCTCTTTCCAAGCACGACAACTATAATGAGAAATCTGGCCGGTGGTTGCGGAGGGGTCAGTTGAAACGACCAAAGTCCCATTCTTGGGAACAACGGAATACGCACATAGCTGAAATGAAACCGACCATCCACGTTATTATAAACCGGATAAAGAGCAAGACGTATTCTTTTAGGTGCGGTACTAGAATTTGAGGCCTAGGCCCTGACTGATGATGGATTTTTGCGAGGAGGATGGCGATCAAAGCTGTAATTATGAATTAAGGGTCAAAAACCGAATGACATTGCCTGGGATTGTATATGCTGATACGCACTCTGTACAACTAAGGCTGCAATTAAGAGCATTGAGTTGATGATGTAGTTCAAGACCACACTGTAAAGATGTGGTTCAACAGTTTCAAAGCATGGAGTTCAATAGCAACTCACAAAGCATGGCTCAAAACACAATATGGACTGTCACCTTTGAATCCAACCATGTTTGGATTAGAGAACGCATACTGAACCACGCGGGCACCGTCAATCTTCAAAAAGAGAGCCCGCTCACACTGTAATAAACCTGACGTACAACAAGGGAGACAATCATCATGAGACACCAAAAACCATAGGGAAGAATGAGAAGCTGGTTTGCGAGTAAGTTAGAGACCGGTTTATCAGCAGATATTGAATCATTGCACACCAGAGCTAAGGCAACCCGCCTCTCCAATCGTGTATTGTTTTGGGAGCGTGTTGACAAAATCCTCCAGTACAGCTTTGCCAATCGCTTTTAGGCTGCCAGCTAAAAGGATAGCAGTCAGTTACCTACCTCAATGGAGAGGGACAGAAGCATTGCAGTAGCTCTAAACTGGGCCATCAGAGTCCACAAGTAACCCAAGGGTGGAAACTTACAGAGTGAAACCTGAAAACATCAGGGCAGCTTGTATCAAGCAGACACTATGGTTGGGTACTTTATCTGGTGTTGGCACTTGACCAGAGATGAAAAGTAGAGAGCCCGAGAAGCTCAGGATGATCCAGGAGTTTATAAACCCGTACCAACATCTTCCTCGTGCGAGACCACCTCCCAAGGCTGTGATCTGAATAAGAATAAGGCCCACTAGTGCAGTGAGCTCCATGGGTATCCAGACTGTGATAGTCAGCTGGTAAATGTCCATTTTAACCGCGAGGATTTGCCAGAAGGGTCTTTGCAAAAAATGGGATGGTGCGGGGGCAGCAGATCACTAGTCATTGGACTCCGAAGTATGTATTTTAATAGCTCTCTACATAATGTGGAAAGCCCGTGAGAGAGAATCATGATGATCAAGAAGGATGATAAGTGAGCTATAGAGCGAGATTGAGATGAGACTGCATTCAGGGGGGGGAAAGCTTGTTGATAGTCACTTTGAATGATCGAGAAGATTTAGATGATCACAAGAAGGAGAAAGTGTTGTAGATCTTTATCCGTTCTCTGTGCCTGTTTAAGAGTTTTGACAAGACTTGTGGGACAGTAGAGACACAGCTTTGTATCTTGTCCTTGAGTGCTGTTCTGGAAGGTGCCTGATGGTATCTCTCGGTAGTAGAATGTTGAATGTTTGACCGAGCCGTTACTTATGAAATTGCAGCAGTAACATTTTGATTAAAATTATTATATATAAGTGTGGAGACAGGAGGACGTTACGCCGTTCTGGACTTGTGTCGGCCGTAAGTATGCCCACCATCTCAGGTGCAGACCGGCCAGGGCGTGAGGTGAGTTTCCCGGGCTGATTTGAAAGCTGATGGCGGGTAATCCTCTCCACCATCACTGCTCCTGCACAACATCAACAGGGCATAGACACGAGGCTATTTACTCATGATCATAGGATGCTAACAGTTTGACCTGGGAAAAGGTTGAGATAGAAACTCAACTAAAGCGAGTTATCGGCAGCTATCCCTGTACACCTCACTAGGTATCCGATTAATTGATTGTCCACTTCCTGCTGTTTATGACATCCCATGAACTGGATCTATTTATGGTTCCAAATTCGGGGGAAGTCTCATTCACTATAGCTGAAGCTCTATGGAGAGCTGCTGAGGATCTACAAGACAGCGGGCCCAGCTGTGACGTCAGTTTACCTACCCATAGCTGCTGTGGATTTTTTTTTCAAGCTGGCTTTGTGAGTGGGCACCTGCAATACCATCACTGTTATCAATGTCCATGCCACAGGTTCCAATGATCATCTCAATGAACCTAGATCCATGACATTTGTTAAACAATTATTCAATAACATACCTCTGTCATCCCTGAATCACCACCACAGACCCTTGAGCCTTCCTCTATCATTTAGATTGAAATGCTTTGCTTTGATTGTGTTGCTAATTGGGAAGAATTTCGGACACAGAGTCCTGCACCTCCAAAACATTTTAGGGAATCCTTTTTTAATCATAATTTGACCAAGACCTGTTGCATGGAAGTGCTTATTAGTCGCTTGACTAGAAAACAAAAAGCTGTCCCACTCACAAATACATACAATCTGTTTCTCCCAGCTTCTTCAGCTGCTTGCAGGACAAGCTTTCTCTTCGTGTTTGCTCAGACTACCCTCGCCCTCACCTTACTGATAGGGAAGCATTCAGCATGGTTTTCGAAGCCTATCAGATATTGTTCAGTCTGGATACCAATTGCATCACTTGTCAGCCTTATCCTCATTCACCTTACTGCCCTGTTTGGTGGCCATCATAGAGGCAGAGCCTGGCATGCTTTTTGCCCCCTTGGGTCTTGTTTTGCCTGGCAAGCTGCCTATTGTATATCTCTGGTCAGCAACCAACCAGCATACAGCAAGTACCACCTCAAGCTGTTTGCCTGGTGCAAGCTATGTTGATGTACTCTGGCCCTCCTCTGTATGATTCTAATTCCCTGGAGTGATTGTGAAACTAACACAAAGTTAAACAGAGCCATTATGATGACTCTATCATTGTTCCTGGAGCTAATGTTTGATAGTGTCATTGTTCAAGGATGAATATTCAGCCTCCTCTGTTTATCTATAAGCTTTATTGGAAGCTAGCTTTACATAATTTACCAAAAAATCACATTAAAACATCTTTGGTATCCATGTTTCTTCAAGTTTGAAGTTCATATCCAGCACATTCTCAATTAGACTTGCTGACCCGAAACCTCAACTTCTAACCAGAGTCTCTGTAATGTCTTCTATTCAGACCAACACAAATGTTCTATATCATATTGCTGGTCAGGCTGGTGGGAAGCCTATATCATCCTGGGTAATCTGCTTGTTAATTACTCCTGTACAGTACCACTAGTGGTAATGATTCCGTGACTCTCAAAAGGTGATTACGCCACTTTTTTGGTAAATGTAGCATCATGCTGATTATGAAATCATTTATTCCGCAGGAAATTATCTTGGTACGGAGACCTACCTTGCAGGTTGGTAGTAAAATCAGAAGTATGGCAGGCGATTCCAGAGGAACAAGAGATCCGATAAAGAACATCTAGCCATATTGCCACCTCTTAATCAAGACCAAATCTTGCTTATTGCATCTATTAGTACACGGTTCCCTTCATAACAAGCTTGAAAAGATTTATATGAATACTATATGTTCGGTAGTATTATCTAACAATCCTTCCATACTGTAGTGGAGTGTATGGAGGCAACGGAGGGTCGACCGTGACGGTCGTAAATTCGAAACTCACGGATGACGAGGGCTAAGTGATGCGTGACTGTCGCTAAAAAAAAATAATGGGGGGGGTTCATTGCTATAATCTATTGATCCTTCACTGGCGACAGACCCTCCGTGACATCACGCATTTTGAGCGACAAGGCGACCCCTCCGTTGTGCGTGATGTCACCTCCACGACAGCAGTCACTGTCAATGGTCAATTACTGTGTCCAAAAGCGGCTGGCTGAGTATACATCAGAAACCTTGGGAAGCAGTGGAAAGATATTAATGAAAGCAAAGGTATGCGTCGGTTCCGACTCTCACCCTCACCAACCAACCGTCATCCCCACCCATGTCGCTGTTCCGGATCGGATAGTAAAAAAGGGGTCCGAACATTTTCCTATCAAATGTGTTCGACTTTCCTTCATTGATCTGAAATAGCCACTTCTTGTTTCCTCCGAAAATGACATTTCATAAGTGGAAGGCAAACCGAAACGGTTCCTTGTTTGTCTAAATGGGCCGCTGTTCCGAGTGATTTACACGTGTGGCTCACGCAGCAGCAGCAATACAATCAACGAACCCGATCTAGCGACAATGGAAGGACAACATTTGATATGAACTGCCACTGGGTGCAGGACAGAATAACTCAATGCGAGTTATGCTAATTCCATATTTGGAAAATCTACCGTACTGCATGTGAAATTTGCTAATGCTATGCTGATGTTATGATAAGTTATGCTAATGCTATGTCCAAATTTAGCATAACATTAACATACCACCAGCATAATTTTTATCATAATGTCAGCATAGCTCACGTGCAGTACGGTATATTTTCCAAAATAAAGTTAGCATAATAATTAACATAACTCACGTTGAGTTATCCTGTCTCGCAGGTAATACAGATCGATCAATGCAATGCCTTCAGGCAGGCAATGACTCAGCGCTCAGCATGAGTCCCCACTTCATGTAGCCGAGGACTCGAAACGTCAACAATCTAATACTCATCCGAGCTCACCCGATACTCTGGAACTCGGGCCCTGACTAAGCTAGCAGTGCAAAACCAAAACGGTTTTTGAACGGCGAGACGGCAAGCCAGGAAACATATCATCACTCTTCCGCATGTATGCCGGTGTATGCCGCAGAGTCATGGTGGAGAGAATTTACCGGGGCCCAAATAGGTCGTTTTGGGCAAACACATACATTGAAAATATTCTGGGTGTTCAAGTTAGTTGTCAGCCCGAAATGAAACGGGGTGGGGAAACACGCGGAAGTATCCTGGTTTGCTATTTTTGATTGGCCTATTACAGGGTGGGCTATACTGCTGTGCAGCCAGTGAGCATTTTCGCAATGTGAAACATCAATTGGGAATCGCGGTTGATCAATTCTCTTCCCTCTTTTTTATCAAAAGACACACCCCGAAAGGCAACAAGGTTTTTTTTTTGTTTGAGGAGGGGAAAACCGCAGACTCGCACCACACGTTTATGCTATAGTGGGAACTGGCGATCGACCGATTCTCTGTCATCGCTGAGGACTTGGTCCAAATAAATGCTTTATGAGCGGGAGTCAGGAAAACACGCGAAACACTACTTGCGAGGGTTTATAAGAACCAATGCTTAGTACCCTTTCCAATTTTTTTTCAGGCTCCATGCTGCCCTCAAACCCAGATGGCCCTTTCGACAATCGCCCGAACTCCTCCGGCCGCCGTGTCAATGGCGGCAGCTTCAGCCACATTCTGAGGGACCAACATATCACTTACAATGGTCCGAACTTTTTTTACAACCACGACTGTACCATCCACTACCACTACTCCACGGAACGTACTCATGTCGACGAAAAGAAATCAGACACTCTCAATCAGGGTCGTAGCAGTGAAGAAGATGAGTCCATGCAGGATGAACCTACTGTGCCTTTACCGGTCGATGAGGTATTGTTTTCTTATCCGATTCCTTCAGGCTTCTCTGTTGACAAGTGAACGGAATTGTTGATCAGGTCCAAAAAAGCATTACTATACTGCTACGATTGTTAAGTACTACTCTTACCCCCGGACTCTGGCCACTTGCACCAGAGAGCAACAGCAGTCGTCAACAGCCCCTCCATCCATTGGCAGTGCAGTAGAGCATACTGGATGCGGATGGTTTGTTTTTCCTTTTGCCTCGGGGATGGGGTCTTTGCCACTGTTGTAGGACATCTGCCCAGGGTGTGTTATTCATTATGCACGAGGTTTAAAGACCACGAATTACGTCTGACGTTTCGTAGACCCACAGCCTGACGGGTGCAGACTCGCATTATTTATGGATGTACAGGGTTCTTGATGAATCCTTACCTATTCGATCGAATACTTACGTACGGAGGTCTTATTATTTATTTACTTATGTGGGTCTTATTTTATTATACTTCTTTATTTATGCCCTATTTCCTTTTTTTTTACGAAAGGCATGTTCAAGCTTCACACCGATTACAAGCCACTACCTCGTTCACGTTATGGTGGAGCGACTGATAATTGTTAGCCAGAACGAATTTTGACTCGGGAAGGGTATAACGGGTCCATTGTGTTCATCTGCCTACCATAGCTCTCCGCCTCGACTTGGTCGATCAGTCAATCGGGCGCTGAGCTACTTGAATCAAAGAAATTTGAATCGGTAGAGGTTGAAGGTGGTGGGATGTTCGAAATTCCAATATCGACCAGATTAGTCGTTCTGAACAATCTCTTAAAGTTCGCCAAGAAGTGAAATGGAATACATTAAAACAGCACAACATACAAAGGTAACCCTCGCGATCGGCCACTGCCACTATGCACCATCAATGTCCTGCACCATTCATATCATCTCTTCGCTTACGATCCGCAGTAACTAACCGGAGCGTCACATTCCGAACCGAAGTTCATCTGTCGGGACGATGCGAGAGCTGGGCGATTTTGTGTGTGGCCGTGGTGGCCTCAGGGTCCGGAGCTCGCGCGCGAGCGAGTGGGCGGTAGTTAAAATTTCAGTCTCAGCGGCGCTGTGTCAATTTTCCATACTGCGAACTCACCTTGAACTAGTAGAACTGAAACTCGGGCATGGGAAACCAAGGCTTCTAGGTCTTCCCTTCACGGAACATCGCGACTCGTCAAAGATTCATGTCGGAAAAAAAGTTTTTGGGTTATAAGCCGCGCCTTTTCTTGACACCGCTTATAATTGACATGAGGCTCAATAAGGTCATTTTTCGGCGTTACCACGGCTTACAAGTATCATTTTTGGGAGGTTATAGGCGGCCGAAAAATGACCTTATTGAGCCTTATGTCAATTATAAGCGGTGTCAAGAAAAGGCGCGGCTTATAACCCAAAAACTTTTTTTCCGACATATTCACATCAGATGTGTATTTTCTACCGGTCTTTCCGGATTGACCTTTTCGCCTTCGATTTTAATCGTTACAGTTGATCGGACAGATGACGGAAGTGGACTTGCAAACATGTTACGATTCAATTGCAAGCCGTTGGGAGACCAAGACTCAGTTGAAACGGATGCTCATCCGAGTCTCGCCTTCAAGAAACAAAATTATCATTTTTTTTGGTTACAAGCAAAGATGATCATGATTCCTCTCTCGAGGCATACATAATCACTTGGTGATCATCCTGACTAGATCGCGCAAGCCACTTGAAAGGGCCGTACATATATGATGCTCTTGACGCTCTAACGAATCCAACCCGCTCCCTCTCCGCTACTTCCCTCATCTATTTGATTTACTCTAAATGGACACCTATAAGCTCACATTCACGGTCTGGATATCTATGCAACTCACCGCGCTGATTAGCCTTATTCTTATCCAATTTACTACCCTCTTTGGTGGTCTCCGCAGGGAAAGGACTTGGTATGGTGCAATGGTCGGCTTTACCATCATGACTTTTTCGAGGTGTCTACTCTACATTTCCGGTCAACAGCCAGCGAACGAACGACAAGTGCCAAACTATGGTGTCTGCCTGGCGCAAGCCGCCCTCAATTCTTCATCCGACTCGTTGTAAGATATCCTCAGCGGGTTCCAAATATCACAATTCTAACCTGTCAGTAGGTGTATTGCAACATTGGTGTCGCTCTTTCTCGAGGTAAATGATTTTCCGAGGATATTTTTCCTTCTTGACTTACTTGGGGTGCTCGCTAAAGCTTTATTGCAATGTCTCGTCAACATCTTCCCAGAACGAGATGAGGCTAAGGTATGCCAGGTCGCCCTTTGTACGTATTATTTCTTTCTTGAAAACTCATATTGGTACTTAAGCTGGTTCAAAATTTCATTTATCTCAACGGAATAAGCTCCTCATCATATCATATAGCTCTTGGTGTCTTTTAATAATCCTCTATCTAGCTGTAGGTTGCCTTCTTGAACGTTCTAAGTTTGGATATTTCGTTGTAACGCAATACTGCAAGCTTGGTCTTGCCAATCTCAGCGCGGTCACTTTCAACAACAACCATTGCAGCTTTCAAGAGCATTCTGTGTATGTGGACATAAATTCCGTCGATATTTAACTAAAAAAGAAACTCCCCGCTTCGATCAGTCAGATTCTCAAGGCTGTGATCAATGTGACTCTCTTGGTAGTATCCTTGTTTGTACAAGGTGAGTACGGATTCAGTAGGGCAGCACCTCCAGGCGGACCCCGACGTCGAAACGGAAAACCAAACTTAACAACTTCTCACTCAGCTACGTTAGCTATTCTTCTTCGGAGGATTAGACAACAACCGCAGGCTCATGGCCCAACTGTGGAAAACTTGAGAAAATATACTATACTTTACATCCGGTTGACCATCATGTGGGTCACCGGCCTTGTTGCAGTAGCGTCAGTGAGCAGATTTGAAGGGATAGACCAATTGATTACTGATCATCGAATTTCTATCAGGATGAGTATCACATTAACCGTCCAGGATGTTGTACTACCCATTCCTTTATCTGTCTTTTCCGATGGTGGTGAGGTTTTTCCGTTCTTTAATTTCTATTTCAGTGTAAACGTGTACTTCTTTTCGTAGCGGCTCTTCCTGTTGTTCTCGTTTTTGGCTCACAAAAGGTGATTGAAGAATTATCGTTGTTTTGAGTTCCAATGTGACGCCAGCAGTATGTTCACCCGGAAATAATTCTTTTTTCGTAGGATATTTGGCTGGTATGGACTGGCGCCGCTAGCGGAATGTTGGGAAGACTGACATCCATGGTGGATAATTTACGAGGCAATAAGGGAAGCTGATGGATTTATCGGTGATACACTGTAGACCTATATACCGGCTCTACTTGACTGACTGTACGGAATCCTGATCTTTCTGGCTTCGTGCATCTTTGTCATGAGTTCAGGTTAAGCCATCTTCCAGGGTATCTCGCATGGACAGGACCCTCGGTTCTCTTGTAGAACCCCATGCACAGCACATACACTGTCTATCCATGCCTCCAATCATCATTTCAGCTCCTGTTGTGCTGGTTCTCGTCCTCGGGAGTTCCCTTTGTTTGCATCTTCATTGAGATTTGTTGCAGCATGAGGAAAAACCTATTTAAATATGTTATAATAATCCGCTGTCGCGGGTAGATTTCATGCTATGTACCTATGGAAAGGGAAGGCAATGACAAGGCAATTCCAATGCCCACTCCTCATTTCTTGTGATTGACACAAATTCCACAAAGGGTGCTCATACAATTTGAAGTAGAACTATCCTAGCGAGCCCATTCTCAAAACATTCGGAGCAGTTCTTGCAAAGGTATTGTGTGTATCCTGGGGCAAAACACTGGGAACAGTTTTGGTGTCATGTACCGACTGTCATCTTCATTATATCTTCCCAACATCTGATCACAATTTTTGTGACAGAACAATGGAGAAAAAGAATTGTATTTCATATTTTTTTCTTGGATTAAAGTATGGATGTAGTGCAGATGTACAACCATAGAGGACTAAAGAATGTGGAATCCTGTAACCTGCCAGCTTCTTTATTTTTATCATGCCTATCCATGAGGCCAAGATGCCTTGTGCAGTGAGACGGCCAGGTCTTATTGTGACTGTTTACCTTGACTCACTCAAAGCGTTTGTGATAGTGCAGTATATGAGTATATGTAGGGGGAAAATAGAGACCCCAAATATTTTATCACTCCTGCCAAGAACCTGGCCTATCCTTGAGAAATAAAGGTTTCTACTAGTACACGGGACTCCTGGAAAGCTTCTCATGAGTCCGTTTGCAATTGTGCATGGTACTATAATCTCTAGTGACCTTGTGAACCAACATCTCGCTTTGTGACTGAGGCTTGTAGCCAAAAACCTACACCTTGCAGCCAAGACTTATACCCAAGAATTCTCAATATCCCTGCATCCATGACACGTACCCAGAAGTGATACAAACCATATTGAAGTCTTTGTTGATCAAAGACTAGTCATATATTCACTCTTCAGTTATTATCAATAGATAATAACTAAAGAGTAAACTGATTGGTTCATTTTCATTATCCAAAAAGCTGGCAGTTCAGTCTTAGTGGCTGTTACCATTGCATTTTTTCAAGGTCAAGACAGTGGTCACCGCAACTCAGTAGACCTAACAAATAGGTCCATTTATAACAATATATGGAAACTTGGCAATACTCCAGGTTTGTGAGACACTAGGTTTACCAGCAAGCCTTAAGCTTTCCTTTGGCATTTGCTCTTTCCATCTGATAACATTGCCCCCCTAGGGAATCATTTTGATTTATTGAGCTATTTGGCCAGAAGTATCCATATCAAACCTCAGGAGCTGCTACTTGACCAGAAAGGTTGTCCCGTGAGTCACTGAATGTTGTCAGAAAAGAATCTGGCTGAACTCTATTGATCAGACTCTGGGTACAAGCAATCAGGTACATATTTGAATGGTATTATTCAGTCCCTACAATAATCATCTATCTTAAAGTGAAGCTTAAATTAGCTCAACAGGAGATACTTGTGTATTGATTGTGTCAAAAAAAAGAGAAAGCTTGAAGTTGAACAGATTTATAAGAAAGCCATATATTTCTGTGGTCTTGGGCTGGACAGCAAAGATTTGGTATAATGCTACACTATTACCAACTCTGGGTGAATCGAAGTAGGTGTGAAGGTCATCTTACTTCACTAGCAAATAGTCGCGGTCAAACCTCTCAATTCACGAGGCGAATCGGCGAGTGATTCAGTAACCCAGAATCGAGGCTGAATCGAGGGTCAACTTTGACCGACCCAGATCCGAGACCTTGTTTCAGAGGCTGTGCTTATCCGAATTTCTCTGAATCGACATCCTGAATCATCGATTCAGGTGCGTGAGATGTATCACCGATTCACATCAATTCATCCAAAATCAACGATTCAGTGCTGTTCGATTCATCTCGTGAATCGTTCGCTGAATCACTTGGTGAATCAAAAGGTTTGACCGCCACTAATAACTGGCCATGACGACACCTGGCCGTGTCGCAACTCACCGCACAAAGCATCTCGGCCTCACAATAGGCTTGGTTAAAATAAGTAGGCCAGCCTGTAGGGCTGTATTTGGGTAACAAATGCTATGATGCTGCCACTTTGGGTCCTCCCTAACAAATAAAGCAGTGTATCATTCTTTGGTTTTCTTTAATTTAGACCTGCCCTACAAGAAAGTCCATACTTTACTATACAATTGATCCTTGACATTGTTCTGTCCCAAAAAACGTGAACGGATGTTGTGATGGTATAATAGATGACGCCAAAGCCCTATCCAGTGAAATATACCCAAGAAAAAACGGTAATAACATGGAAGGGAGGGGGCCGTGAGAAGGGTGATGGAAAGTCAAAAAAAATGCAAGGAAAAGCAGTGGGACCCGGGAGATTTCCAAAAAGGCGGGGGCAATAAAGGAAATTGTAGAAATGAGAAAAAAACTTGCTAACCCCTCACCTCACCAACCCTATCCTTCCCCTGAGGGGTTGTCTTAGGGGCTTTACCATTCTCACAGCATAAGCCACAACTGACTTTCCATAATGTTGAGATTTGGGCTGTGGAAGCAGCAAGCCTGTGCGAGTACTCTCACCAGTATTCCAGAACTTTCTGTAGTGACTCAAGCTCCAAGC
>MU128124.1:0-19713 GCA_014904975.1 Marasmius fiardii PR-910
GATAATAAAAATAGGGTGTACGTTTTGCCAATCGCCCGCACGTAGCGGGATCTGGTGGTGCACCAAACGTCAAGAGACAATTATAGAGGCTGCGTCCTTTAAATTGTCGAGAGAAATGCTGAGCGCTACCATTGCTCTCCTTCTGCTGTCAAACATACAAGCTCTGTAAATCATCTGGAACTTAAAAGCCTGCCCCGCCACCTTTCTGGGGAGTAACTCGACCGTGTGAGGCAGTCCGACTCAAAGCCAAGTTTGCGTTCCTTTGTGTCAACGATGATGCCAACGATGATGTTTTCAGTAGCCCACTCCCGTTCGGAGATAGCGCAAAAACACCACGCCATCCACGCGCCACGAGTTCAACACCTCCCAACGAAGAGAAATAACCTGCTTCTGCCTTCCATATCTGTCTGCAAACGAAGCCGACGGCTGGGACAACTGCTACCCTTCCGAGCTTTGGCAAAAGTTCCCGCATGCCCGTTGCACCCAACCAACCTTCAGTCAAAACCCCGTTGCATCTAGCGATCGGCCGCGAAAAGATTGCCTGCCAACGAAATCCCGAAGTATGGGTGTACGATCTCAACCGATCACAAATGTCCTCACCGAGTAGTGCTGTATGTGGGAGCATCCAGGGTCACCCAGGCCTTCGGCGTGAAGCGGAGGGCGTGTTAACCCGGGGGGAGGGGAGGGGGCCGGGGTTTCCTTTTATGAGATACGTCGGCTGAGAGAGAGACGGACCTGAGAAGACGGCATCTGAGGAAGCAAATTACCGTTTGAATCGCCTTGGAACGTCAAAAAATGACCGAGATCTAGGCCGTGGTTTGACTAGCGATGATGATAGTACCTCAGTTGGATTCGACGCTAGGGAACTGTTGATTGAGGATTTGAGATGAAGCGCACTGTCTCCGCCTTCCCGATTGGCTTCAAATTCCTTGACGACCAGCATCCCTTCGTGTAGCATACCACGAACAGGAATCATGTCTTGCCACGGCAGGGCGCGAAGTTCGAACTAGAGAGTAAGTCATTGTACGTAGAAAGGAAAAGCATCCTGGATACATCATCCGTTTCATCTCTGTGACGTTGTGGGCGCCCAACATGGCTGTACCTATGAGCGCGCCCTTGTATCTTGATGCTAAGGTTGCCACCATCGAGGTTGGCAGGAAAATAATGATTCGTTGTCACGAGGTTACCGAATTCTTACCGAATTTGGATGAAGAACGACGAACGCTTTGTAGTTTGTACGACGGGGTCCTAACTACGACAAAAAGACTGACAGGATAATAGACGTAAGAGTAAGAAGGGTTGATAGAGGACAATGGATTCCCACTGCCTTACTTCGGTGACGGACGTCATTAAAATTGATACGGAGGGGATTGTTTTGCATTCGGTTAAAAGGCAGCTTGTTAGCATTGAGTGTGAGAGATCTGGGGTAACTCAACAATAACGTAATAAGAAGGGCTGGACCAGGGACCAGTCCCAACTGTACATTTCACATACCTATCAGCGATTTCAATGGATCAGGTTATTTCGAATTTCTTTAATCAAATTTTGGGCGATAAAACCGGAAGAAAATACCTCGTGTTTGGGAATGAATTAATGACGATCAACTGCTGTCGCCGTCGCAGTTTTCGATATTCCATATTGAAAATTATTTAGCCGTTGGAACAGCGGTCAACTTGGACGGACCTGGCGATGACTGGTGTAGATGACTTCGGAATACGACGTTGGATCAAATGGAGGTGGGTTGCAGTAATCCACTACAAGTCCTGGGCTCAGGGCTAAGGTGCGCCAGTTACCATCTCTAAAGCCGGACCCAATCATTATAGAGTCCGCATCAACGGCTCGCGCTTTCGAGCTCAGCTTGACCCCGACAATTTGGAGATGAGAATACCCGTCGACCCTATGTGCCATCAGATCCCAACGGTCAAGGAGGCGAACTCCAATGAGTGGCGTGAACCGATTTCATACATAGGATACGAGGGCCCAAATTAATTTCCACTCTGCGCTGGCTGACAAGTGAGTAACCGTTCTGATAAAAGGGGAAGGAGGTTGAAAAGGCTAAATGAACTCAACTCAGCAAACGACTGAGAGAAAAAAAGGTTGCAAAGTTTGTTTGGGTACGAGTCCAATACCGTCAATGGAGGTTTTGGGGGAGAATTAGACCATACACAGTGAGATGAAGGAAGGTCTGTGATTTTGGACCCACCGTCTACCACAACGTGACTGACGGAATTTACACTCCGTCTAAAGTCCGACGTGTGTTACGTAACTGGGTTATCGGACCGAAGAGGAACGGTTGTATTAAACATCCCCGGATACTTAGTGTCTTTTGTTCTGTCACGATCCGGTTCACACCGCATGCGAGACGGCAGAGGAGTGCCGGATGATTAGATCATTTTTGTAGATCATTGCCGGAGGACTTCCGTGTAACCACCCGCTCGTATTTCACTCATAATTACACTTCTATTATCATATTTGTTATTCTAGCTAACATACCAGCCTACATACATCATAAAATCCTCTTCAATTTCTCAGTCTTACTTCCCTCATCAATTCCCGAAGATCCCCGATCAACCGATCACGTTCTCACATCCTTATTCTTTTTGTCTTCCATCGTTATTGTTCTCCATGCTTTGTTTATGGGCAGCATGCAAATAAAGTCATTGAGTGCCCCCAATTGTCTCCAAAGCTCCCTTCTTCTCCTCCCCCCATCATAAAATACCAACAAGAGGCGATGGCCAATCTCCGTTCCTACCACGATGAAGCTGGCTCTTTGTCGCAAGCTAGTCTCACCCAATTCATTTGTGAAAGGAAGTTCCGTCGTGGTCCGAGTCCTCGCAACAGTATATCCCACGTAAAAGGCGAAGAACTGCACCTTTCCTATGATGAATTTTGTACACGGTTGGGAGGGTGCGTTTCGAGGAACAGTTTCACGAACGACGGATTAACATTTCCGATAACCAGATCCTACGCTACTCCAACTGAAACAATCCTCGACCCGGAAATGAATGAAGAAGACTCTCCCAACATTACTAGAACGTATTCGTATGTTCAAAGATGGCGCAAGAATGTTGATTTTAGGGTGGAAGTCGGTCCTCCAGTTTCTCCGTATGTTCAATAAGTTCCAGTCCCTCAGACTTCTCGAAAATCTCATCCTTGATTGTTAAGGTTAATTGCGACCGAGTTCCCTTCTTCACCTGTGGCTGTCATTCACCCTTCGTCCCTGAGAATGTCATGGACTCCCAATTACGACGTGGCGCTAGTTGCAATGGCGTCTTCTCCCGAACTCGCGAGCCCTTCCATGGTCGACAAGCCTAGCCGTTTTTATGATATTCACGACGCAGAACTCGAAGAACTACTAGACCAACTCTCCGAAAGCCAGTCCTCATCTGAGACTTCTGAATCAGACACCATCTCGGTGTACGTTCCCCCAGGTACGTTTCAATTCGGACCGGATCTTATACAAGTAATCGAAGCTGATTGCATGCGTTCTTGCCTTTTATAACAGCTATTGCGCCGTTGAAGGTACCGCAGGGTAAACAGAAAACCTTGAAGACCGCCATGCGATGGCTTCCAAAAAGAATCAAATACACTTTTTTGTCGACTGCTGGCCGTACCCTTCGGCGGTAAAAGTGTGGACGGACATCAAATTCCTTTTTTGTATTTGTCACGACGTTCTTTTCCTCTGATATACCCTCTTTTACAATCGATTCACATGTACACTTCCCATTCATTACGTTCCTTTCTATTTACAATCTTCAACCTTGTACCTATTACGAATTCTATAAATCAACGATCCTAGGGGGAATGGTACCATACCCTCGTTTTGCTCAAATGACTGCTCTCATACTACTTGTCATCGCTTGACAGTGCGCAGTTATCTCCATTCCAGCCTCGTTCTCAAATATTCGTATCAGAACCTCGGACAGCTCCAAGCTCCTGGAAGAGTGAAAGGCAGGAATTCTCTCGGTTCGGTGTGGTTCTTGCCCTGGGTCTCGAGCTTGTCGCAATTGAGTTACCCTTCGATGCAAGACTGGAACCTACCTGTTGGAGGATAATACTCCCCCCTACCCCCTACTCAGGTTGCCTACAAATCCGAATCGGAGGTCATAGAAGTCTGAGATCCCCAAAAGTCTAAATACACGAGTTCTAACAACAACATGAGTTCTGCGGTTTCCCAAGGTGGCGCTGAATTCGCATTTCGCGAAGGTTGAGCGCCTTGAACTAAATTGAACAGGATTTCAGCTTTTTTGTTGTTTTTTTTTTTTTAAAAAAAAAAAAGGTCACGCCGGTGTTTGTAGACCGATGTCGCTTGAGAAAGAAAAAACCAGGTGAGGGAAGATTCACATCGGACCCTATAATGATGCTGCAGGACCGCACAGCACATCATTTTTTATTTTTTTTGGAATATCATCCTTTGAAACGTGGGATGGAGTAAAAGGGACGACGGTTGGAGAATTGAGTCGCCGGTAAATCAAGAAATAGCCTTCCCATCCCTGAGCGCTGAGCGCTTAGTACGTAGAGGGGTGGGGTTGATATCCCTCCATGGACGGATGCAATAGAGACAGAGGCATGCAAGTCGTCAAATATTAATGTCGATGTATGTAGAGCGTATCTACCCCGTCTGACGACCGGCTCGGAGTTTGAAAATGATTGAGACTCCGCAAAGAGTCAGGATAACGAGATCAGTGATAAGAGATTAGATGGTTGATTCTCGGCGCTACTCCGACGGAGTAGTTAGGCGTTAACGCGACGTCCCATACTCCAGATAGCTCTAGATTCGTCAGTCTTCCCGGTATCGTTCAGTCGAGACTCGCGAAACTAGTACTTAACAGATATATGTCCCCACTCTGTTGCTGTATTTTTTGATCCTGGTAAAAACATATGTCTTTGCTAGGGCAAACAGCCGTGAATTGGGTACGCAGGTTCCATTAGATACTAGATAGGCAGTATGAAGTCCCAAATTATTATATGAAGACTGTAAGTATCAATACATACTGTCGTCCAACTGGATCCGTAGCCGCGAGAAGTAAATCCCGTCGGGACGATCATGATAACAATCAAGAAAACGTGAAACCTACACCAACCCTGACTACGGGGCTTCTACGTAAAATGTGGCGAACCCAACAGCAACGCGGGCTAAATGTTAAATCCAGGCATGCCTAAGAATCCTCCACATCCATCATACTTTGATCTCCGTCACGATCCTCTGAGGACTTCGAGGGTGAGCTTGACCCATGATTATGTACAGGCTTGACAACGGATTCGGGTGCGGTTCTCGAAACTGGGGAGGATGCGGAGGGCGCCGATGGTGGTGATGCCTGCTTCTTCGAGCGTCGGGAAGGATTGAAGTGTTTGCAATTCGGACAAACGTATTCTTTGCAGTAATGAGAACAGGCCACGCTAAGGTTCAAGAATCATTACGTACGAGTGTCTTCCCAAACACTTTCTTTCACCAGACCGTTATGGGAAAAGCATTTTTCACATATCAAAGCAAACCGTGCTGGGTCTTCGTCTCCTAGAACGGCGTCCGCAAGCTTGTCAAACCACTGTTTTCGTGGCGGTCCGGGGGGAGTAAAAACAGCTGCGAAGAACATTAGAGATGCGCACCGGCGTAGCACACGAAGACTTACGGGACAACTGAGCTTGAAGGCCAGACGAGACTGGTGTTTGGAATCGCCCAGATGGGGGAACGCTCAAACGAGGCCGTTGAGGAGTTTCCGGAGTACCGGCCTGGGCTTGCTTTGGGGGGATCCTCTGACGAAGTGGCGTCGAAGGAGAGCTTTCATCATAGCGTTGGAGGAGGTCGCGTGTCGAATAGTAGTTGGTTTTCTTCTTTATTTCTTCTACTTTTTCTCGTTGCTCCTTCAGTAATTGTCGCAGAGTCTTCTCTGTAGAATTTATGAGGATGATGACAGCAGGAAGAGTATCAAGTAGTGACCTTCAGCGTCCCCGATACGCGTGTACCAAATCTGTACGATCCGACGAATAAAGAGAATACTGGAGCCAGGGTGAGCTGCTTTTGAAGATCGTTAAAGGAGTTTCCCACTCACACGATTGGACCCAAAACAACAGGCACTCCTCGAACCGCTCGTTCAGCCGTACCGCCAGAATTTCTCCCAGGCAAAATACTCGTATACCATAGGGCAACGTATGCCACCCATCCTGCCAACGTGTACAACGTCACAACTAAAGTTGCCCTGCGTTCTCTGAGGCGAATTTCTGAGAGCTTCACTTGACGCTTCTGAATATCCATCGCTAGTTTAGATAAGATAGACTCATAGTCCTCGTCCTTTTTCTGCAAAACACGCCCGCCAACGTCAGCGAAACAGAGAGCACTTTGGAGGTATTGCGACAGACCTTTCGAAACAAACTCGTTAAGAATGACATTCTGAGATTAAAAGAGTGACTTTGGAAGTCGAGAGAGGGTGATGGACCGCTAGCAAGAAGCCAGGGTGTGTTTTGAGGGCGGACGTCGTTGATGACGGTGAGCAGGAATGTGACATTTGCATTTGTCAAGCAATCATTCCACGTGCATGTGACGCGGCTGTGACGACGTGACTCTGACATTACGTTATGCGGCGCACGGTAAATCGGATAGGTTTCCGCTGCGATCTGCAATCACCTCTCACTCCGATTCAACCTTCAAGTCGTCTTGTCAACCGAAAACTAGCCAGTTTCTCTTAGAGAATCTCATACGGATCCTGCTACAACTCGAATCATTCCTCAGTAGCGTCCTCATCATCGCCCAACGTTTACCAAATCCCGTCCCTGATCAATTAATTTATCACGGCCTCAATACTGACGACAGCGTTTCTGGACGGAGTTTTCGGAGGAATCGAAACCTGGAGACCTGGCTTGGACCTTTCGTTGCCAATCACGGAGGACTCCATGGGGAATGGCTTCAAGCGTGAAATACCTCGCGCACGGTGTGTTTCTTAACTCTAACAGCCTTTGAGTAAGTAGGACCTGCAAATGGCAAAGTGAAAATCATTTTATGGAAAGGCGCACGAACGTTCATCTCCCGTGATGATCATTCAGTTGCCACCGTCCTCAGACTCGAACAAGTTACGAAAAGCGGGACAATGCCTTCAAGTCCGACCTTCCTCCAACGGTCGTCGACCTTGTTCAACTAAATCATTAAGGTTGACACGGACGATTTTCCGTGCGGACTGTTGTTCTCATCGGTTCCGCTCTTATCCGAAGCTTGACGGTAGAGTACCTGGAGACCTTCTTTTACAGCTATATACCTGAGTAAGTCTTCCTCGCCCTGCTTAATACCGGCTGCTATCCACGATGAATTACAGAGATGTTTCTATACGTCCTGGCAGGGGTACTTCTTCTCTCGCTAAAAGCGTATGGCATGGCTTTCTCCAAGAATCACGACCACAAAATAGTTTGTTGGAAAAAGCAAATGTTTCTTGACTCAAGAGCCTTTATGGGAAGAATGAGCCTTCGCCGGTTGCCGAGCGGTGCAAAGCTCTGCGACGACGAGCGCTCAGTTGATGGTAAGTCAGCGTGATATGATCGGGTGGTTTGAATACTCCGTCTTTGACATTTGATGGACTTGATCTATCAGATTTCCTGGTTCATCCCCACGGTTCTTCTGTATGTAGGGCAGCAGGGTCCAGCGAGAGTCCGAACGTCTGGCTTCAAGTTCAATCCTTGAATTTTATACCCATACTCGGGAGCTATCGACCTACCCGAATGTCAACTAGAATGGTGGAACGACTTCGCGGAGCAAAGCTCAGATGTTTGGCTCTCCCCGCGGTCGTCCCTCAGCCAGGTCCCCGGTCCATACGTACCTCCGCAGAAAATCAGTGATCTGTGACACCTCGAAATCCCCACGACCCATTTCTCTACTGGTCCTTGATTTTCCGACACCCTCGGTATAGCCTGAAATGAGCAGTAGTCAGGGTCAGTCTTCCTGTTTAGGCTATTCTACCTGTTAGTTTTAAAATATTATTTTTTCGGTCACAGCATCAATCCCAGACCCTGAATGACTCGTGCTTTTAGCCGACTTCTTGTCATCCTCACCGACAAACGCACCTAGGCTTTGGTTTTGCTTTGGTTTCGGCTAAAAAAAACTTGCTTCGGCGTCTGTTCACATCACACAATAGCGTTTATAACACCTAAAGTATTTGTATTCTATCGCGCCCCTGCTCTTATAAAAGTCACCACCAAAATCTTCTAACTCCTTAGACCGCCCAAACTATCATGCCCGCCCACTCGAACGTACTCCCCGATCCTTATTACCCACACGGAGATCGTATTCCCCAATCACATGCACATGCAAGAGGGACAATTTCAGAGCATTGGAGTTCTGGTGCGTACTATGAAGATTCGCACTTTTCTCTTGTAATTAATTCTCTTATCATCCAGGGGATCTCGACTCCTACAATTCGTCCTATGCATCATATCCCATGAAGGCACCTTTCCAGACACATCGTCATCCCCATTTAGACTCGTCCGACTTTGTTGCATGGTCTCACACAGGAGATCAGGCCAATTCACAATCGATGTTGGAGGAGTCTTATGCACGAGGATATTCCCCAAGCTATACCGGCGATCACTATTCTAGACGTTGTTCAAGAGGAGACGCGTATGGGTATCTTCCTGACCAAGGTCTTCTCTACACGAACCAGTTGGACCATTCGCTAATACCGAAAACGTCGACCAGCACTTGGGCGCATTCTCCTGGCCCGATTGTGTCCCCGCCACGCAGCCAGTCTACTCCTTCCTCAAACTCACGATGGGTTCCCACAAATCGACCCTCGGAGGTGCCCTCGGATGCGACTCAATGGAGTGACTTAGTCCTCTCTCCCAGAGACCAGTACGAATCGAAACCTGTAACCCACAATAACGCGCTCGATGGATACTCACCTCTTTCTTCTTCCATTTCGTCCCCTTCCCCTTCCCCTTCCCCCGTTCAGTTACCCTCTGCCTCGATCTCGGGACATATGGAACGACGGAACTCTGAAGGGAAACCGTCCACAAAGATATGTTCACACTGTCGCGCAACCTCCACACCTCTATGGCGCCGCGAACCTGGGACTCAAAAACCGTTGTGTAATGCGTGCGGTCTATACCTGCAGCAACGGAACAAGCTTCGTCCCCAAGAGCTTATTGACGCTGATGTTGACGATAACATGTCCGATGATGCTTCAGCGGGAGACGGAGTGGGACCTGAGTGTAGCCATTGCCATACTCGTAACACTTCGGTTTGGAGACGGAGTAAGACTGGTGAACAACTTTGTAATGCGTGTGGGGTATACTCACGGCTACGAGGGAAGGACAGGCCTCTTTCACTGAAGAGGAATAAGATCAAACCTCGTACGAAGCATGGGCCGAAACAGCCGTGACCGATGTTCTTTTTTCTCCCCCTTTCTTTATGGGGTTTTGGAATATTTTTTTTTGTATTTCTATACCCTACGACGATGATAGCCCTGCGTATAATGTCGACCGATTACATTGTATTTTTATCATAAACACTCAATATTCTTCAACTGAATATCAAGTGTGCTTCGACATTCATGAGGCGGCCTTAATAGAAGGTGCTGCGCATTCGTTGAGGGGATTTGCCGAACACGAGGCCGTTTGGGGCCGTCAATGAGGAAGAGTCAACCTACAAATTCAGTGCGGACCTGATTGAACAGCAGCACGTAGAGATCTTGGGTTTGGCGGTGATCACTGCATTGCCACCAGATTGTCCAGTGACGTTCTCCCGGATCCCTCGTAGACGTAACCGAAACCGAATTACTTTTTATGTATAATACGAGGACCGAGAGTGCAACGTACCTAAGTCAGTAGTAGTAAGTACTTTATATTGTAGCTCGGATATGCGGATCCTGATTCTTGTCAGTGAACATACTATCATTGTACCATTTGGAATGAATACCATGCCGGGTAACAGAGCAACAGCCTGAGTGTGCCAGTGAAACTCATAAGGGGGATCATTGCCATGCCGTTCCTGAAGCTTGAAGCGGAAGGCAATCATTCAGAGCATTGGCAACACGACTTTTCTGAACGAGTTTTCGGACTTCACCAAGCTCTTTTCATGTGGGTACTGTGGAGCGAAATGCGCATTCTAGCAGTTGTAAATAAATAGACCTTCGGAATTCACTGGACGACGTCCTCACTCAACCCCCCCATCAAAATCTCATATGGTCGTGAGTGCAATCCCGCTGGGCGTTAACTGTAAAACTCCCGAGTGATGAACAGTCCGGTCCTCTCAGCCTCCCTGTACTCTGGTTTTGCTCCCTAACCTCCTATCAACTGATTGGCCGACTTCGGCCGTCCAAGCGGCAGGAGCATGGCTCAAGTAAGGTGTACGAGAAACTGGCTCACAACTTATCCGATACCTCGTCGAGACCACTCTAGTCCGTCAAGGTTCAATACTCAAGATTCAATAAACCCCAATGGTCCGAATGGTGCTTTTCAAAGCACTCTGAGTCTGCGGCTTCGCTCCGTCCTCTCTCCAAGTTCTTGCCACGTAATCTTCACCCACCGAGATGCGTTTTTTGCCCCCTATTCGCTCAATTTTCGGATGTGTAAATTGATTAAGCTGCTGTATGAAATTTAATATGTTTACTCACCTTGCTGACATGCCTCATTACCACATATTCTGGTTCGGAGTGTAAGAAGTTCGGAGACGAAGAAGCTGTAATATAACTCTGGCACGTAACCCCAACGGAAGTTACGGAATCTGACAGTCCGATACGCAGGACTTTTAACTGAATGGAAGGTTGGGGTGATAATTTCATGGCTTCTTGTGGGACTTTCAAACGGTGCGTGATTATCATATTGCTTGGGATACTTGAAAATGACGGCGCTTGACTCCAAGGGCATGTTCTTTCCACGAGGGTTTGAAAGGAGATGGAGAAGGCCTCGCACAACCGCCATTACTTTCCGACATACAATAGACCACTCTAGAAGCCAAGGCCTGTCACTAGCCTTGAATCTGCGATGATCTCAACGATCCACTACCCGGACTTCCAGCCCGACTTCAGCCTAACATGAGTCTTACGCCGACCCAGGCTAGTTTGCCCTCTACCCGCCTTGAACAGGCTTCGTTAGAAATAATGAAGCCGTCGCGGGGCGTTACACAAGGACACCTTCGAAAGATTCTATGACTGGGTAGCTACAGTCCGGGAAAGTTCGACGATGCCGCACCATATTCGTCATTTTGCTGCCTCTCGGCCGTTTTTTTAATGGAGGAAAACACACGTATCTGGCCCGACCCTCCATCTTAGTAGCATGGCCTTTTGCCACGAGGAGAGAAGCTGCTCTTTGTACCGGTCACAGTGGCGATAAGGTTTCCATTTGTTGTTCCTCGTACAGACAACCTCACTGGGAGCCTTTTCCTTCTGCCTGCATCTCCTGGGTAGAGCGACGACAACCCAAACTACGGATCGAAAAGTACTACAGACTCTCCTCAAATTCTGCTCCTTCGGTCATCCCGGTTCTGAGCCACGCGGACGTTCTTGGCATCCGTGATAGGCGTTAATTCACAGCGACGATCGTTTCGCAGAGATTCTTATTACGAAACTGTGGTTTTCCGTAGGCGGGACGCCTGATCCCGACGGACTCAATTGCGTCACTGGCAGTTACATTCAATTACACCGTACCTCCCTAATATCCCAATACCTCAGCGCTCATAATCACTCGCCTTTCCAGCCATTTGCGCTGACCTCTCTCAACTTCGCAAGACTAAACTTTCAATGCACAATATTGGACAAGGGAGATGGAGTTAGCCATTAGCGTCTCGCCCATGTCTATGATATACATTCGCTCTACTCGCTCCCGGAAGATCTCCAGAACATTGACGACCAGTGAAATTGATATCTGCTTTGCAGCTTCGATTTTCAGGTTTGTGCGTGTACGAGGGATCTCTTGGGCTGTGACTTCTTGCGAATGAGGTATAAAAGCTTGAGTTTCCTCGAGTCGAGGTCTTCAGAGCAATCCTCTTTCAATCTTCCAAAGTCAACAATGCAGTTCCAATCCGCCTTGACCGCTTTCGTCCTCATGGCCACTACTGGCCTCGTCAACGGCTTCGTTGTTCCTGCCAATCAACCTGATGGTGTCTACACCGTCAACGAGAAAGGAGAGATTCTCTCTTCCGGACCTCTCTCTCAGACGCAGAACGTTACCCCCCGCGCTGCTCTTGGATTCCCTGTCCCGGTTGAAGTCGGCTGCTCCGGTATGTTTATCCTTTTCCACTTCTCTACTAATCCTTTGTGGCTAAATCTTGAATAAAACGCGGCAGGTAACATGGACCCTACGAACACTGCCAACGCAGTCATTGCTCTCGAGGCTTGGTGCAACGATGGTGGAAAGGTCCCCGGTGGTCAACACGCTTTCGCCGTCAGTGGAGGCGTGATGGCGTTTGTTTGTAGCTACGGTGGAGACAACCCTTGCAATAATATCGAGTACTCTTGGTCTCAACAGTTGTGGGAGGCTCAATGCGGAACGAGGTGGGGACAAGGATATGTCTGGATCCCCCAATGGGCGAAGACCTATGGGCAGGGGCCAGTCGGAGGAGCGTGTACTAATGGTGCTGGGTCCGGGTTCCGGGTCAATTAGGATTGGGATGTTGGATGTATATTCGACCGGCTTAGAATTGGGGTCTGTTTCATAATTTTTCCTAAATAATACAAGGTTCCGTTGTATACGAGTGGAACGCGGCGGGTCAGACTCTTACTGTTGAGAAATTGTGAATCTATTTCTCTCTTTTTCTTGACAGACGCCATTTCATGGGACTTCGAGGGGCGTCAAGCTGGCGATAGCCCTTCATATGCTTCACACCCGCAAGCCGTTCACCTGTGCTCGTAAGTTATTTCCTAAATACCTCGACATGACGTGGTCCCTGAACATCTTCCTCTCTGAACTCCTCATCACATCAATGAGGATTTCCAAAGAATGAGAGCGAATGGACACACAGTGTGTCATAAACCCCCATGTCCAACTTTCGAAAAACGTTACAAATAGAAGATACAGCTCGCACCAGGTCAGGCTATACAAAATAGGGTGAGAAAATAATGATGAACGAGGTAGAATGAAATAAACACACTTGATCCCCAAGCAAAATTCGAGGGCCTTTTGAGAAAGACCACAAGGTACTTTTCCAGTGTCCTGGAATTTTCGCCCAACCAACATTCTGGAATGAATTCATGTGGCTCTGGAAACAAGCCTGAGTTCATGTGTACAATGTATGCTGTGCAAGAAACAACGGTCTGCCGAGGGATTGTAAGTGGCGAGAGGATACCAAATGGAGAGGTGGCTTACCCCGGGAAGAATTGTAGATCCCGTAACGAATTCTTCCTTTTGACCGACCCTTCGTGGAACGGGGAGGGTTACACCATATGAGAGACGCAATGACGCTTTAATTGTCGGATCATGGAATCGAACACCAAGATTATCGGAACATCATGAGTATCCACGAAGGGAGTTTCCTGTACTAGTGACAACCCAATTGGTATTTGATTTCATACACGTTTTATCTCACGATCAGTTTCATTCCTAATTACTTTACCTATTTATTCAACGTACCATACCCTCGACACCTCAGCTTTTACCAGTGCTTTGCTGAGGTGAGTACTATTAGACTATCATCTACCGTTACTCTTAATACCTTGACAGTACTTATCACATCTGTTCTTTATTAATGACAGCGCTCTGAATCACTGTTAGAGCATCCATTGACTTACCAAAAAATGCGCCTAATTTACATATTACTCACCAAATACGGCAAGCTCCTCGTACTTCACGTTCATATCGATGTCGGGCCATACTTCATCGAGCTCTTTCCTCAGCTTTAGTAGCAAGTTTCTTCTCGTCAACAAATACAACGAGCCGATCATGCACGCGTTTCCCATCGTGCCACTTCCGGCCATCTGGAGTCCGATACATTCATCTATTAGTTGAGACTTCGGAACCTTGAGCATGCTCTGCAAGTTTCCTTTAAATCGGCCATCGGTTTCTTCAGATGTGAGCTCGTCAAAGCCCCAGACAATTCTGTCTCCAGAGTCGGCGTCAGTAAATGATCTTGGTGCGTTACCTTTCTCTTCGACTACTAGCTTTATTTCTCAGTGTGGTCGAGGTTTGAAAGATTCCCATCACATCGTAAGGTTCCTACTTTTGTCGATTCACCTCAATATTCTGGGTTTCGAAGGAACGACACTGCAATCATGCATTGTGTTACCCTCAGTGGAAATACCCGCTTCTTCAGCCCGGACAAACCTTTGAATCAAATTCATATTTTCAAGATTTCTTTAATCCTTATGTTTTTACCCTACTTGTTCGGACGTACCAGGACCTGCTTAATACCAAACCCTTCTTCAGTACTCAGTGCCCACTCTTCCAACGATGTCTACAATTTCGATTGCCGAAAATCCAAAAACATCGTTGTCGATTTGCCGACGATTCAACACCGGTGATACAATAATGAATTGGCACGTCTTTGATGACAGCCTCGAGTTCTCGATCACATTGACAGCTGTTTTCTGTGCTCACCGAGTAATATGTCTTTCCAATTCTTTTGGTACGGGTCAATTGAAGACCTCCAATATCAAAATTCTCATTGAAACTACAGTCCGCTAAGTTGTTCAGTCTGGAACGCCCGCAATCCTTTCTAACATCGGCCGATTTACCTGAGCGGAAAACACTGGATTCTCGTGGTCAAGCCTGTTCGAGCGGTTCGCGAATGATCGCGAGCATGAAGGAGCGGAGTAGAGGAGTTCTGAGGCAGAACCCGTAGAATAAATGGTGGTTTACAGGGTTAAATCTGCATCTGGGGATACACGAGCGTTGTATCTGTTGTCGGATGGGGATGGTGAGTACTTCATGTCGCGTGTGGTGATCCTCCTGCGTTTCTTTATCATTGTTCGGTATGTTCAAGGTGTAAAGTACTCGACATAAACCTCCTAATCTAAACTGAAGATCCGCCTGGTTTCAAATCTTATTGGACTCCAAACATACATGAGACACAAAATTCTCATGATGATTTTGAGGGTGGAGAACCAAAGCCTTCATGCAAATTTCTGGCGAAAGCAGATTTAAAATTCGAACCGTCAACAAAAAAAAATACGCAACAACAGAAAAAAAGACGAATACTCACTCGCCCGAGCGTATAGTCAGTCCAGGTGGGTGAGGTTTGCAGAACCCACCGGACTTCGGTACACCAATTGTTAAAAGCTTTACAGAAACTACACGGTTCTAGGTGATATTTAGTGACCATATCGACGGCCATGTTAAAATTGTCCAAGGAGCAAGGTACACGATCTGCAATTGGACGCAGTTTTTCAGCAAAGGTTTTGGCAGAACATCTATGGGAAGTCGTAGCCCCCGTCCCACTAGGAGAATTGTTCAAAGCCTTGCGATAGTCAATCTTGAGCTTTTCATAATCGGCCTGATACTTGACCTATTGGGACAGCGTCATAGATATGAATCAGAGAGACTGCTTCTTGCACCGACCCAGACCGCGAATTCTCGCAAATGATCTTCGTCAAAAACTGTTTCAAGCATGCTAACAGCCGAGAACTGAAACGTTCTACGCGCAATAGCATCGATTCCTTCCAGATCACATATAGTGATTTTGAATCGCAGAACTTTGAGTGCATCTTCAACTGAGTTTTCCGATCGAATCCTGAGATGAGAGGTACATCAATCTCCACTGTAATAGCTGCAAAGAGTTGAATACGCACTTCATCTGTTGTCTGCACATAGCCAGAGGGATATAACTGCCATATTTGTCCAACACTTTCGCAAGGTCAAGCAGGCCATCAGTGTCGAGGTCGATCAAATTAGGGGGAGGATGGTTGTGGATGAATTTCAAGAATAAGAGAAGAGTGTCGCCCTTGTCGCTCAAAGGGACGATCTCGGGGGAGTCGCTTTTGGTAGTACTTCCGGCAAGGGGAAACCCGTCGGTGCATAGCTCGAGATTTTTACTGTGGGCTCCGAATAACCTGCCCTCGGCTGACGCGAGGACAACGTCAATTGGTATAGTACAGTTATCGATTGCTTAAGAAGGGTCCAATCAGTATAGATTTTTCAAAGGACCGAGTGCAGCGACCTTCACAAGTTGTTGGAAAATCAACAAAGCTGGAGTCGTTCTTATCGTGATCATAAGGATCGGTGGTACGATGTCGACCTCGGGGAGACATAGCGCTCAGCTGCGTTGATGGAGTTCTGTAAATCGGCGAGGGAGAGAAATAAGGGTGAATAGTCCAAATGGGGGGCAAGAGATGGCGGTTTACATAACTGGTCCTTGTTCCCGTATTACTTCCGATAACCTTATCATTTTGTCAGAGCTGGCGCTCGAGTCTTCTTCTTCTGATTGGGCCCCGTGGTGTCGACCCGGGTGATAATCAGCACGCGCTATCGATATAAATTGGAGTGTATCTAAAAACGAGTGGAAAAAGAGCTAAGCTTTGAAGACACGCATTTCTAAGAATATTCACGGTTCAATCATGATACAGTGAAGGAAAGCTCTGAATAGGACCGTACAGACAGATACTCTAGGGAACCAGATCTGAAACAATAAAAAAGCTCATGCCGATAAAACGACGAATTTTTGAGAGGTTCAGGGAGTCAAATCGTGAAATCAGTCCACGACGGGGGGATTGTCAGGACGTCACGAATGTCAGAGCACCAATTGTTGAATGCTCGACAACGTAAGCAAGGCTGGTAGGGTTTGTGCTCAAGTACCTTGTCGAAAGCGTCCAACGAGCAAAAATCGCGCTCTGCAATTGGACGGAGCGCTACAACTAGGTGGTTTGTCTCCGGGCAACCAGGCTTTCCCGGACTGAGGTAGCCACAGATAATACTTGGATCTATGGGCTCCTGGTTCAAGGCCCTGTGATACCGAATCTTAAGACTTTCGTAACTCGCTTGATACTGGAGCTGTATGGAAAAGGAGTCCTTTAGTGGCCTATGATTTTCAAAGGAAGAGTACGTACCCAGATAGCAAATTCTCTCAAGTGTCCACTAAACATTTCCCGAAGAACGTGGACAGCAGGGAAGTTCACCGTTTTCTCTGCAATAGCATCGATCCCTTCGAGGTCACCCACAATAGCTTTGAAACGCAAAGCCTTGAGTGCATCCTCAGCCGATTTTTCTGATAGAGCCCTAGAAGAATCAAGGAGGTTGGATCCGTACAACGGTCAACCGAAATAAAGATAGCCAAACACACACCTCATTGGTTGTTTGCATGCAGAAAGCGCAAAATAATTGCCATATTTATCCGCCGTTTTGGCGAGATCAATCAAGCTGTCCATGTCGAGACCAGTCAAATCGGGTGCAGGATGGTTGTGTGTAAACGCCAAAAATAAATCGAGAGTTTCATCCGATTCGGTGAGAGAGACGATCTCGGGGGAGTCACCAGGAGCAATAGTTCCGGTGATAGGAAACCCTTCGGTGAAGGACTCGAGATTTTTGGTGTGAGCTCCGAATAGCGTGCCTTCTGAGGACCTTAGGATAACGTCGACGGGGATGGAGCATCCTTCAATCGCTTTGGAAAATATTGTTTGGATCAGTTAAGATAGCAGACATAGACGTTTCAAAAGAGAGAGCGGACCTTCACAAGTTGTTGGGATATCGGAAGAGCTAGAGTCGTCACTAAGAGGAGTAGTGGCACCATTACGGACAGACATAGTAACGTTTGACCACGTTGAACGAGTCGAAAACCAAATTAGCGAGTGGAGGACAAGGAGCTGAACGTCGAGCGAATCATCCTTCTTTAAATCTAGTGCAGTTTACGCAGCTAGTAGTCCACGTTCCCGTACTACTTCCGATTAGGTTAACCATGCTTCGAAAACCAAGTCATCCGGAGTCGTGGGGAGTCTTCTCCTTCTTATTTAGCGTGACACTAGTCGCAAGGAGTCAGGACCCTTGCATGGGCACGATGCTAGCTTCCTCCGTTCCGCTGTATAGACTATAGTCGTCCTAAATCTCAATCTTATTTGCTATTCCCTTATTATATATTCGACCCGAGATACGTGTATGTAATGGACCTTTCTTTGCCTTTCCTTGCCTTTCCCCCTACCTGAGCCGAGAGTAATCCCTATCGAGAGAAAATTCCGTTTGCCTCTCAGTCAATGCTCAACGATAGATCACCTTTTTTTGTCCAGGAGGACCTCGAGATTAATTGAACGTCATCCACATCTTTTGAGCGTCGGAAACTTCTGCGAAGTTGTGAAATATCTTAGACGTAAAAGAACCGTGAAGGCGCTACACCTGATGCTGGCATTTTACAAATAAGTTTATCCCGGGAACGTTTTGCCACTGATGCTGTAAGAGTGACAAAAAAGGATGGAATAAATGGTGGAAAGACCACATCGTGAAACTTGCATGTAGAGGATCGAGCGCGAAGGTGTTGCGAATGGGATTTTGAACTAGATAAATGGGAATCGCATATGACCATTCTGACAGGGACATGAGATCTTGGTCACACGAAGCACGATGAATCATTAAACTCACTCGCGCAACGGTCCGTTCACTGGTGCAATCCCAGGTAATCCATCCCCAGCCCGGAAAGCGATGTTAAATCTGACCAGAATTAATCATCTACTTGTAGGCTTACCTTTAGATTACGAAATCCGTTTGCACAGAGGACTCTACCCCATATTTCTAAGATGAGAATGACTAGGCTTATCTTTTCCACTGTGGTTTGCACATGCATCTCCGGGTGCTGGGATTACAGAGATCATGGATTTAATGGTTTCTTACATAGATCTTGAAGTGGTAGGGAATGCTGAGTGAAGAGTTGAGAGTCTTTAGGACTAATTTGTCACTCAGCCTCTGACCAATCACTCAAGAATTATCATGGGTTACATGAGTTAACATTTTGCCTTCCTCCCAAATCTCTGCCTAGCAATGAATTTAGATGAATCATCGCAAGGATTATGATGGATTACATGCTGGACATCACAGATTATCAGCTCAATCTCAATGAGAGGATTTCAGACCTTGAGCGTTGGTTTGGTCCAATTGAGTGGGATTCCAGTCAGACTTCGAGTTGTTTAGGCCAAAACTATTGGAAATGGCGGCCTTGACTACCAGACCCTTACTCCCGGTTTCCCATTTGTCTCACAGTTTATTCAGTTTCGGACTCAGATATTCATTTATTATCATCTCTTCTATCTACTGTACTCTAGATAATCGTTGAATAGAGAGGAGGACAACTTCTACCCTTTTCCAACAAAAACTCACTTTATCAACAGCTACGGTATTGAACTCTCAAAAGTCAGAATGACACGCTTGAACTTAAAGTTTTCCCTCTCCATTATTCCTTTTTAACGGTGCTATGTGGTGGGGCAACTGCTTCCAGTCACGCAAACTGATCTTGACAAATCCCATTAAAACATCAATAGCATTTGGGTGTTTTTGGAACGGGTGTTTTTTCTCTCCCTTTCCATGTTGCGAATTGGAAATCTATCTTGCGTTTTAGGTTAGTTCACATATTAAGCCTAGCCTTACAACACTGTTGTCGATCATCTTCAAATGGTTGATGTGGCATCTGAATTTGTGAGGGGTGATATACCTCACTGCTGGCAGTGAACCCTGTTTAGGTGCCAAATATGGGTACCCCAAATGATGATATTTGAGATCTTAGGTCCAAATATAGGAAATGGAGGGACTCTGAATATTTTATCTCTTTGGAAGCTAGAAACATGAGAAAATATTGGAAGTGTTTGGTACTCTACCAGTAAAGAAATCTGG
>MU128125.1:0-19531 GCA_014904975.1 Marasmius fiardii PR-910
GAAGTATTCGGACGCTACCTCAACGATTGGGTGATGTATACTACGGTGCGAAGGAACCAAGGCGTTTTTGAAGCTGAAGCTCGATTATGGTTCGTACCTCCGCACTCCCCTTTCGTCTTTTCGCCGGAATAACTTTAATTTTTTACACGCATGAAATACAGGACTTGCTACCTCGCTATACCCTTATTTTTATGCGGTTTCCTGGTTCTCGGAGCGGCGTTACAACATCATCTCCATATCGCTGTGATCGTGGTGGGATGGGGTATTGCACAGGTGGCGACTTTGATGTGTACCGTTGCAGTTTGTGAGTTAATACAAAGAATCGACTTCCTGACTGAATGTTGAATCGCTTCTTTTTGCTCTTTATAGATGCGTACAGTAATGATTGTTTCCCTCGAAGACAGGTCTGTAAAAGACTCCAGCTGCATCGATGCAAGTATTAATATTTTGAACTGACCTTGTTTTCAGGGCGAAGTCAGCGCGGTGATTAATCTGGTTCGAGTGCTCGGAGGTAAGTGTAGCTTAGTTACATTATTTGTTCGTGGATCACTCCATCCGTCTTTACATCTTAGGGTTCAGCGTTGCGTACTATCAAGTCCCTTGGTCGGAAAAGAATGGCGCGATGCAGACGCTCGGTTTGGAAGCTGGGTACGTCACCTGCATTATCAATAGATTCAGATCTGATTATTTTCCAGAATCGTGTGTGCTCTATTCGTGTTGATAGTTCCTGCTTTACAACTCAAAGGAAGGGAGCTTAGAGTGAGTATTTTCTTCCATATTGTTCCTGTGGTTGAGTTTACAAATAAATGGTACAGCGGCGATTTTCGATAGAGTAGAAGAACGTATCAGATTTCGAGTTTGTATATCTGACCATCCAATCATACTTATGTTTGTCCCGATAACACGATGACATTCGATCAGCACTCAGCACTGTCGCGAGAATCCTTCCTGCCGAGCTGGTTCCTGATCGCCACCAAAGTTCTCCTTGTCAGGGCGGCCATGCTCTCTGTCTGGCTGGTGACGAACTGGAGCTATGGCTCGGAGCATTTGCCCGCCATCACCTGTATATGTGCAATATAAGAGACAAGTCAAGATGAGCGACAGGGAAACCGTACCCATGAGGGATTCGGTAATTTGAAGAATATCGGTGATGAGTTTCTCGATAAGGTCCTCGCTCAATGTTTCTCGGACTGCATCAAGCGGCGTTGAGACATGGTATACGGCCTATTGAATGCTTAGACGGTGCTTACCTACAACCCGTAAGATCTCCGTATCTTCTTCTCCTTTGGGACCCTACACGTACGGTGTGGGTATAAAACCCTCCAGATGAGAGACTCAACCGACTCACATTGTAGTTTGGTACGATCCATCCCTTCGTTCGTAGCAAGTTCTTAAAGGTTATCATAAGTTCCCGGAGGACGAAATTGATAGAGAAACTGGCAAACCTGAACCCAGACTTGCTTCACTTCAGGATTCTGCGCAACAAAATCATCGGACAACCTGAGTTTGAGTAAGACTCAGATTGACATGAAGAAGAGAGTAAGTGGATGTTTACTTGAAAGAAACGACAGGAAGCCCAGGTTCGTATGACTCCGGATCGTCAACGTCTTGTGGTTCGCCACCGCCAATTGGCTTATGGATGTTGCTCAAAACCTGTTGATTACCGGTGTTTGAATGTACAGCGCGAAAAAAGGGAAGAGTTAACCGTTAACTGACCTTGAAATACGTCGACTCCAGTGCTCTAGATAATAGCCTGGCGTTACGAAGATCTTTTGCCGCGATACGTTTGTATCCTTCGAATCCGAGGTTGAGGAAGTTGAACATTTGAGCGATGATTGGCGATGCGGGTTTGGAGAAGTTCCTGAATGATGAATTTATAAGGAACAGAGGGTATGGACTTTGTGGAGAAGCCCTTACAGAGTGAATGAATACTCGACGCTTCCAAGGTAGTCTATATAAATTATAAAGGACAATATCAAGACATCAGAGAGCAATAAAGAAAGACAAGTGGACGGAAACATACGTAATTCGAAGATGAGGTCCTTGTGCAAGTATTGTTCATCTCTCCAAAGGACCCATCCAAGCCCAGCATAGACGAGTCCGAATTTGTGCCCAGAGGTGTTGATGGACACCACACGCGAGACGTCGAATCCCCACTTCAAAGATGGGTATGCGAATGGAGCTATGAAAGCTCCGGACGCACCATCGACGTGGATCGGAACGTCGAGACCGGTGTCTTTTTGGAGCTGGTCGACTGCAAGAAAAAAAGAGGGTCAACCTAGCGCAAGGATCTCCTATCAACCATAAAAACCCACGAAGGTCACTCATTTCTTGAACGTTTTCAAAATGGCCGGTGTAAGTGCTTCCAAGGATGACAATGACCCCGATGGTGCTGGAAAGGTATCGGTTAGTGCATTATCAATGAAAAAGCCATAAAAGTACTTCTCGTCGATATATTGAATCGCGTCCTTCGGATCCATTATATAGTGGTTGGAAGCTTTTACTGGAACGAGCCGGCACTCGACGTCGAAATATCTACCAATACGTTTGGTGGAATTAAAGTCGCGGTGGTATAGGAAGTAGGAGGTTTACCTAGCAAACTTTTCCAATGCACATTGTGCATTGGAACCAAAGACGATGTTTGGATGATAGTGATCCTTTCCGGCTGCTTTTCTAGCTTCTTGCCAACGCTTCTTCATGGCGAGACCGCCTAGCATGATAGCTTCAGAAGAGCCGGCCGTCGATGTACCTAAGACTTTCTCGGTGGATGGGGCTTTCCAAAGATCGGCAACTGGAGATTTGGAGTTGATGAATTATGACAGAGAATATAAAAGGACAACAATGACGCACTCATGGAGATACAGCGATTATGAATGTTAGTAGCCGCGGGATACTCATCAAGGTCTACTTGATTCTTGTTGAGGTTTTCAATGATCAATTTATTCGCTTCCTCTGGCATCCAGGTATGAACGAAACTATGAGGGTCCAATGATAAGCACATCCTATCAAGATATTCCTTGCAGGAGCATCCTCCATAAAACGACTCACGACGCGAGGTTCAGAAGGGGATTCCCGTCCAAGGCCGTTTCGTCGTGAAGAAGTTGGTATGCCGATCGCGATGGAATACCGACTTGGGGGATGGAATACTTTGAGAGATTGTGAGCGTCTTCATCTCGACTCCAGGATTGATGTAGAGCCCTCCGATCGTGTTGAACACCGGTACGGTATTGAGCTTTGGGATGGTCTTTGGATCTTTGGATGACTTCCTCAGGATTGACTGTCGAGGCAAAGGATCGACCAGATGGTTTAGAAATGGACTTGAGAGAGCTTACTGTTTCGTGAAAGTGACATGGGGGAAATACAGAGACGACTGATGTGGAGGAGATGAGAGAAAGCCTGAGAGCTGTGAGGGTAATACAGAGCTATATATAGAGGTTACATCGGGTGTCATGCGGTTCAGTGATGGAAACGTTTTCGGTACTAGCATCAGTTTACTGGAGCTTGATCCTTGATAGGCCGTTTTCGAGAGGTTTTCGCCGTTCCATGACGACACTACAGCCCTGAGATTTATGTGTTTACGCAAAGACGGTGGCCTGGCCCTTGACATCGAGTAATGATGATAAGTCGGGATTTCGAAAGTGATACGAGTAGGATGACTCTTCGAAGATGGAAAAAAAGAAATCAGGGACGACTCGGTTAGGGCGACAGTGACTTGATTGTGAGCTATTGAAAGGCTCTTTCAGGTAGACTGTACATGCGAATACGCTAAAAATCTAATCATACAATTTCAAAATCCTATACATGTGATACACTGTATGGTACGGCGACGTTCCCGACAGAGGGCAACTACCAACCACCGGTAATTCCTCTACTCCAGTCTGATTACACAGCCTGCCTACTCCTCCTCGCCTTACTAATAGTACTCGATCTCTCCAATGCGGTTTTCAAGGATTTCACAGTTTGTACGATCTCGCCTGAAAGGAGTGAAACCGTAAGCCAAAACTCTAGCCAAAAAAGAGAAAAGAAAATCTGCAGAGGGAGAGAAGCAACAAACACGAAGCGAAAGTTTTACATACCGGCACTCTTCGCATTCTCAGCTTCAAAATAGTACCTCTTATCCCCACTTGCCCTATTAAGAACAAGCTTGAACATATGAGGCGACTTTGTTGAGTGGTGACATTCCGAAATACTCTTGATGTGGTACGAAGAGGTTCTACCGCTGTCGAAGACGGCTTTGGCGGTTCGCGGGGGCATTATATGCACATAACCCCCATCGATGGCTAGTGTCTTTTCTTGCCGTGTAACAAGCATGGGGAGTTTTCTGTAAACGGTGTATTTCTACGCATTGAATCGGTTTAGTGGTGTACCCAAATAGAAGACGACAAGACGAACCTTATACGCAGCGGTGAAATCCATAGCGGCTGACAACTTGACTTCGGGCGCCGCATCGGACATTCGTTTGAATATCGATGCTACAGGAGACGAGGAGGAAGAAGAAGCAAAAAAAAAACAATGGGTCAGTTACTTGGCTGAACACGCACGATCGAAATAAAGACATACCGTTAGGATCCGTAGTCCTCCCAGCCCTCAGCACATCCACACCCAGCTGAGGCAACGCTGATCTCTTAACCAACACCAACTCTCTTCTCCCTTGTAAAGAAGCAACTGTCCTATCGAGAGGAATGAAGATTTTCATGTCGGCGATGAGAAGTGCATAATCTGAAGACTTGTTGGATATTCCGCGCTTTCGACAGACGGCTTCGAGGACTTCTTGCATATACATTCCGGCTGAGCTATGGGTTATTTGTAAGCAAGGTAAAGCAGAGTCGAAGAAAGCGATCGAGCATACACAGGTATCGTAGTACTGAAATGGACAGCATCTGCTTGATCCGCAATCCGTATTCGGAGAAACATCTGAGGTCCTTGGGTCGACGGTCCTAATGAAGTTGATAGAGGAACCGAACCTAGCCGAGGGAGAAGAAAATCTCAGTTCCACCCAATGACCCGATTTAACCAGGGAAGAACCCACCTAATGCACTCGTAGCCAAAAAACTCGCACTCGCACTCCCCACAACTGCTGCCCCCGTGGAAGGAAGATTGAGCGTCGAACTCGACTTGTCCCCAGCAGAGGGTCTCTTGGTGGTGGGAGGCTTGGTGGGTCTTTGGATTTTCGACTCGAGGATTTGGTTTTGAGCGATTTGAGCAGCGTTGGCTTCGAGAACTGCGTATGCGTCTGCATTGAACTTGGAAATTTTGCCTGTCCTGTCGGGGGCTGTAGGTGGTTGATGGAGGGTATATAGGAGAACGGAGGGGAAACGATAAGCTTTTTCGCCCGCTCTACAGAGCAAAGAGGCAAGTCACGCACGTGGAAAATCATCATCAACCTCCCCATCTTCTTCAGTAATCCTCAATATCCACCCAACAGCAGACATCCTAATCGCCCACTTTTCCGGATCCTTCTCCTCGGTCAACCCTTCGTCTAATCGTGGAAGCCAACCCTCTTCCCAATATGTCCACAAGGCGAACCCAATGACCTCTTCCACGGTTGCATCTTTCCGGACATTTAGATCCATACCTTTCGAAGGTTGGGAGGAGTGAGGAAAATAAACGAGAACGTTCGTTGATGCGGATTCTCCACGGCCAGATATGGAGCTGTAGATTTCGGCAAAAGGGTTGTTCGATAAGCTTCCCGAGGCGGCGAGCATGGCCGAGAGAGAGGACTTTTGTGGGCGAAGTGGGGGTACGCGTTTGCGTGAGAATAAAGAAGCTTCGCTCGATGCTTGAGGATTAGAGGAGTTGGTCTGGAGTGCCGCATTGGCAGATCCGGCTCGTGGGGGAACAGAGGGTCTTCGGGATGAGGAAGACTTTGCACCTGTGATGGCATCGGATGCTGATCGTTGAGTATTAGGTGCGTTGGAAGAGTGGTGGTGATGTTGGTGATGACCAGCGCCGCCGCTGCTTTCATCAACGGGACTGAGGCGAGGACGTGTGTTGCCGGTAAAGCCTGCGACGGACGATGTTGCGATGGATGGTAGAGATGCATCTGAAACGCTGTCGGAATGGATACCTCGTGCTGTGAATTCACTGGCGAAGTTTTTGCTGAGAACTGAGGGTATCATTGGGTAATAACGGGATAAACGTACGGGTCAAATTCGTTTTCCATATCTGAATCACCAAAGTCTGAATTAGAAGATGAATCTGCCACGATGTGGACCATATCCTCGTCGGAAGATGTATCGAAGTTCAAGGATGGTTTTCGTTGTGGTTCTGGTGGGGCCAGGGGTGCAGTTGGCCCTCCTAAAGCGCCGTTTGGACCTCTCCTTCTGGCGGCCATTCGCTCTCTTCTCCTCTCCTCCATTTCCTTCGCATTCTTGAACTTGGGAATAAACTGAACGACTCTCTGAACAGGAGCTTCTTCTTGCACCGTGGGCTCTACGACTTTGACATCAACTACAACATTCGAGCCACCCGCTTGTTCAGGTTCGTCTGGAAGCTTCAAGAGACCGTTGACATCTTTGTTTGGCTTTGGCATTTCTAAGTCGTGACCGTCGTTGAGTGCACCATTTGCAACAAAGTTCTGCACCGTTAGGTCGCCCTGTCTGGGAGTGTCAGACATCGACATTCTTTTTGAAGTGGAATGCCGTTTTCCATGGACTCTGAGCCCCATACCACCTGATCTTCCGCCCATTATGGTCTGAGTATGTTTGAGACGAGCACCAGGAAAACCTGTTGGTCGTTCTGCTTCGTCTTCGCTGATATTGGGGCTAGCTGGCATGTCAATTTCTGGCCATCTTTCGGAGTCTGCAAGTCCAGAAGAATGGATGTATGGATTGGAGTTGTATATCGTTGGATCGAGAGATATTATCCTGGACCCGTAGACATCTTCAACGTCTCGTAAGTAACTCAAGCGAAGGCTGTGAATGAGAAAGCTGGAGAAGGGATGAGTAGGATTGGAGAAAGAACGACTGGTTACACACACTCTGTGTCACTTATTAGCGACATGAACGAGATGAAAGACGAGGTTTGTGCTTGGACGGCCCTGGGGTCACCGGTCACTGACACCAAGCGGTGATGGTGGTGGTGTGATGGAGCTGCGAGAATAAGCGCCCATCAGTTCCCCCTTGCGCGTCGACCCATGCCGTTTGAGCGAAGAGAAATTCCCCCAAATCCACCGCGATGGCAACCAAACCCTGACCCAAATTCTATTGAAATCCCGGGATTAGATACCTCGGCTCCTCCCAATGAGCAAATTGAGCAGATCGAGCAGTTAATTACCCTCAAATTGCAGGTCAGTTCAAATAAAAGCACCACGGAGACGCTCACTAACGCGTTTCTATACAGAACATCGACGAAAACTTTTCAAAAATATACCATATTCTGTCCACAAGAATCCTGCCAGCCGTAAAACGGTATGCTGTTGGAACTGAACCTGTCAGAGAGGCAGCTAAGGTGAGCCCAAGTTTGATCCAAAATACCCACACTTACACGCGTGGATCACAGTTCTGGGTCTCTTTCTATGAACAGGCTGCTCAGATACGTATACCTACATATGAGGAATCGGAAGAAGCTCCCAGTGAAAGAGCGACCACTGATCAGAGCACCACCGAGCAGAGCACAACAGAAACCGAATCATCTCAGCCCTACGACAGCGAGTCAATCATCAGCTCCTCCTCCGAAAGCTCATTCATGCCATCCCAAGCCGCGTTCTCATCTACTCCTGCAACTAATCGCGTCGTTTCCGCCAACCAATCTTTTGGTACAGACCGATCTGACGATCCTTCGTGGAGTAGCTCCGTAGAATCACCCATAGTCAGACTCAACCGAGAACTGCAAAACTTTTCCCAGAAAGATCTGAAGGAAGTTGAGCTCGGAGAAGAATCACACTCCGCCTTCCGTCATGACCCTCCCTCAACAGTTCGTAAAGGAAAAGGGAAAGAACAGCCGGAACCTCTTCTTCGAAGTATCCTTCGACACACCGTCCTTCCTGCAGGAAACGCGTCATCGTCCCACACACCACATCTACCCGTTTCACCACTCAGACCCAAGAAACTCAAGACTCCCGTTGCTAAAGAACTCAACCCTTATCTTGCACCAAACTCCAAACCCAAGGACTGGAGTGGCGTTGTTGATTTACGTGATCCCTCTACTATGACTCCAAAACAGCCGGGATACAAGAGAACCAAGACTGCTTCCGCATCGTCTCGCAGGTCGCCTGTAAAACCCATGATTGACGACGAATCCGACGATGACTTTGACGATGACGGGCTACCAGCTGGAATGTCTCCCCCACGATTTATGTCCCCCGCACGACCAAAGCATTCAATGGAAGCGGGTATTCTCAAATTAGGTCAAACACCCAGACGGGAGGCGATAGCTAGAATAACCCAGGATACAATCAGTGATGTGCAGAGCGTAGCGTCAGGGAGATCTTATGCCTTTCCCTCTGGTGCTCGGAATGCGAACCCCCACCGTTACGGTGGTGGCGGTACAGAATCTAGTATGAGCACGGTGCCGACTCCCCCTTCACTTTCGCGGTACGCGAGCGATACAAGCTCCAGTGTGGATACTGGTTTGGAGGGGATGATGCAGCGGGTGGGGTTGAAGGGTGCTTCGTGGGTCTCTCACGATTTGGGACCTGTACCTTCGTCCTCTTCCTATCGAGTCCAGGAGGAAGATACTGGTCTGTTTTACGAACACCAGGACCATGATCGACAACAGTGTATAACTCCGAGCCAACATCAAATCGCTGATGACGATTCATTTTTCGATGATACTGCGCACCCACCAGCTGTCTTTTCAATGGCTTCACAGAATCAAAGACCCCTTGAAGGCGACAATTCATTCGACGATCAATCCGACGATTCGATAGATCAGGACATGGATGCGCAGGGGATACCTCCAGTTCATCCTTTCGCCAGAGCTATTTCAATTGATAACCTTGATGATTCGTTTGATGATGATTCGTATGAAGCTGATATGCGTGGAGCGGAGATTCCGACTGAGACATTGTTCGGTGTCACGCCCGGGGAAAGGGAGCAGCAGCATCAGTTGCGGATGCATGGAGGAGATTTGAATTTTGGACTTTTGGATGAGGATACTTCTGGGCTAACGGAGCAGATTGGGGCCATTCAAGATACGCCTACACCTGCTGCTGGGTGGAGGGGGTGAGAGTGGAGCCCACTGTTTTGTGTTGGATTTTTTCTTGGCGATTTTGGTTCGCACCGTTCGGTTTCTTGTTGGTGATATTTGCGAGTGAGCTCCCTGTAAATACGTACTTGGTGGTTCAATGCATAGTTGATCGATTCATTTCACAGCTGCGAGTTGTACATGAGCCAGAAACTCTAAGTAACCGTAACCGGATCCGCGGGACCTGCAGTACGAATTTGTCCCATGAAGGGAACTACAACCGAGCGCATCCGAAGCAATTCGATTACTATGTAATAGCTAACTCGCAAGCTTCGACCTTATTGACTCGGCGTCCAATGACTCGAAGGTGTAACGTATAACTAGGTGTAACGAGGGTGTTCTCCTAAAAGTTTGTCCTCCTTCGATCTTACGTTCTGCTCCGGGGTCCGGGAGGTCATGTAGGAAGATTCGAGAACATCGGAGGCGTCGATTGTTACGTTTCCATACTAGAGAACGAGAATTATTCAAAGGACAGCTATTTTTGTACCCGGATGCGTATGGGATTCAATTAATGCTCAGGTATGCGCACTATCTTCCCCTGAGCGATAGGAACCTGACTTTTGTATGTTCTTCTACAGCTGTCCATTTCTGACTTTACCGCCCATGGGTAGAAGGTGAGCTGATTTCTGCGCTTTAATCGTCGGGAGGACGTTCAAGCTCCACGGACCGTTAGAATCGACTGCTACCACGACGATTCAACGGTGAGTTTGCAATATCTACGTCTTTCCTGACTTGAGGCTGAAATGGTTTTCTAGCTCGATCAAACCAGGTTTCATTCTTCAAAGGATGGATGGCGAAACACGACGTCGCAACTATGAGGTGTGCTGTCGATAAACTAGTTCAGGCGTTGAGAGGAGGGACTCTAGGTATTGTTACGGAGGTAGGCTTTTCTTTCTCTCTGATCATACTGGCGGGTACTAGGGCCTAAGCCTGCTTTAAATCAAGGCCAATGATGATCGATGATGAACAACCTTTTAACCTACAGGCGTCACAGCTTTGATCTGACATTTGACCAAAGTAATTGTCGTTTCACACCTCTCTTAGAGGTCCCAGAGGTAGTGGCATTTCAAGAGTCGGGACCGCACCCGATGTTGACTGATCCAGAAAACTGCTCAGGAGTACCTATCAAAGTCCAAGGCTCCTTTACTCGTTAACAGGGGTGGATGTGACGTTTGGATGCGAATGCACAAAAGCCGATGAGATATTGGGGAATGGCAGGTTCACGCCGGGATATAAGACAGTATTTTGAAGGATGCGTGCATGGCTTTGCAGTGAGGAATGTCCAAAGGTAAAAGCGGGGGAGGAGAGATCATTTAGGACGAGTAGCTCCCGAGATATCTGTAGTTTGCTGATGTTCCACTCCTTCGTGAGTAGCGGTAGGCACTGCTTGGAACCCGACTCACGAAATCCCGCCGTGGTGGTACATAAGTGAATGGGAGTCTGACGGTCGTCAGACCTGACTCAATCCCGCATTAACGACAAGAATGGAATGATACATAAAAACGATCAATGAAAAGCACGTCCTCCCGCTTCCCTGATATGGATAGTTCAAAGTTCGAGTCATTTTTAACGAGAAGGCGGCCATGGGAAAGCTTGTTGGGAACTCTGTAGCATTCACGAGGTATTCAATGTACGTGCAACGAGGAACCTGTGTGGATCGACAGCTGCAGGCGTTGGTGTGTTTGAGGTGAGGACTCTTGTGTGACTCCTTTTGGCCTGAGATGAGCGCAATAGCACCGGAACACGCAACTATCCGGCTGGAAGGATCATTACGGGTTCACTGATTTACGAACAGCCCGTATGGGCGCTCGTTGGATATCCAGTACGTGGGTAGGAAGAAGACTTAGCGAGACTTGTCCAGGACTTGGATAGGAAAAAGACTTAGCGAGACTTGTCCAGGGTCATACGAAGACGGAAATACCTGTGCCTTTGTGCAGGATAATTGTGGCTGTGCTTATTGTGACTCATGTTTCCAAAAATGGAGGTGTGGGAAAGTTCAGTTTTTTGATCAACGGACTGTACGCGACTTCGCCTGACTTAGGTTCGTTCTGCCACCATCATCCATTTATTCTCCAAAACTTCGCTTCAGAGCATCTAGCGCACAGCTTGGTCGCTCAAGAACATATATAAACTAAAGGCTCAAACGATCAACAGACCACTGTGGGTTATATTATCCAAACTCCTTTTCCCCGTCATATGTTTATTCACCACCGGATGGGATCTAGGAATTCAAATTATAGGTCGTCGCACATATCGAAGGAAAGTGGGAGCGTGATTACAGCAAGCTCGTTGAGGTTGAAAGACCGAAGACTTAAGATCTGCAAAATGACGAGCTTGAAGAGCCAGAGTATGACCGAAGTCACCCTAACCACCGTCGACGGACACGCTCTCAAGCGCAGAAGAGTCGATTACCCCATCCAACGATTCAAATCTGAAGCCACCTTGAACTCCTCGTCGACTTCGACGTCTGCAGCGACCGTGCTACCATCTGCACCATTGCCTTCCGTTCCGAAACCACCATCTAGAGCGACGCCATCGCCATCGCCATCACCGCCGAAACGCCTAGAGTGCACCCCAACATCATCGTCACTCTCGTTAGCACGTCGTTCGCCCTCTCCAGTACCGACCGAACTCGATATCGACAACGCAGAGCGACCAGATATCGACGCCTACTTGTTCAACACCCACAAGGTTAAGGTTATTGATTATGCATCCAACCCACCGACCACAAATTTCCCTCGGGAGACGGGAAGCGATTACTCGTCTACTTCACCATCTAGAATCCCTGAAGCTTTCTTCGCGAAGGATGCGATGGCACAGTACGAGTGGTTCATGGCTCGCGGTAGCCGAGAATGGGATCATTTGAGTCAGCAAGGGACTGAGGTGTGGGAAGACGACGACGATAATAAGGAGAAAACCCAGACAGAAGCGGAAATTCGACAACAACGACAACAGATACAAACGACTTCCGAGAATTCGAAGTCACCCGCCCAGTCGTCTCCCCGTCGTGGTCAACCGCTGAGACGACAACAACGTGTGCCGTTAACTGGCATCAAACTCTTCAACGATGACCCTGCTACACAACCTTCCTCAACACCGCCGGCGTCATCGGCGAAGCCGGTCGTCTCCGAGCAAGAGAAGACGCCGCTCTTACCTTCTTTCACGCCTCACAACCCTCTCGCACTGAGAACGAGCAAACCGAAGAGAACCTATCCCATTCCCGGTCGGATCCTCTATCGTCTTCACGAGATACAGTGGGTCTCTGATGAGGAGGCCCGACAAAGGTGGTTGACCTGCGATTGGGAAGAGTACCACGCATATGAAAGGCAAGAAAGAGAGAAGTTCAAGGATGGAAAGAGGGGTTTAATGTGTAGAGGAGAGGTTGGGTATCCGTACTGGGTGGTCTGGGGTAGTCCACCTTCGCCACAAGGAAGCAAGAAAGGGAAGGAAAAGGAAAGAGCACCCGAGCCGGCACCACAACCAACACCCGAACTTGAGCCCGAATCACACCCAGAAGCCGTCGATGCTCCGGAAGAGGAGGTTATCGAATCTCAGAACGTCCACGCGACGCTTAGCGGCACTTTGGATACGCCCCGAACTTCTCCTGAACCTGGAGCGAAAGACGAAACTCCAGGTTCCCCTTCTCCGCCAGTGGAAGAGTCACAATCGATGCATCCTACTTTGAGTGGGACAATCAAGACACCCCACAACACACCGTCTCCGCCTCCAGTCAAGACACCCTCGACAACCGCGTCGCCTTTGTCTGCGTCTTCTGCCATCGTCACCCCCGCTAATGTCCCTTCACCTAAACCCCTCACTTCACCAAGGAAAGTCACAAATGCGGCTCTCGCAGCACAGCTGTATTATCTCGCCCTTGCTCAAGATGCAGAACTTGGGTATGGAAAGCCACCCACAAGGGACTATCGTCGTGCATTGGGAGAACGAGCGGCTGATGTGTGGATGTGGCTTGGAGAGTATACACGAAGGTGGGGGAGGCTTGCCGGTTTGGGGAAGAAAGAGAAAGAGGTCAAAGATAATGTGAATAATGAACAACCTCTGGTGATCCAAGGAGTCGTTGGTGGGATTAGCGATGATGATAGCGGCAGTGGGAGAGTTTTGGGAACAAATGCGGGAGGACTGGGAAGGACAAGGACGTTAGGTGGACTGGGAAGAACGACTACGTTGCGAGATTTGGGTCGAGCCGGGACGCTAGACGCGAACGCTTTTAGAGAAGTATTTGTGAGTGCTCAGTTCTTTGTTCTACTGTGTGAGAGGGGTTGGACTGACTGAATGTGAGCAGAAGAAGGAGACAAAGACAAAGACACAGGCGAACGACGCGAAGATGGACGTGGACGTGAACCCGTCGACCTTGTCGACATCAACGACTACTTCCCGGCCTCTATCAGCCAAAGAAGACGTTCCGATGGATATCAACGCTGAACTAGAAATGTCGAGTATCCGATCGACGATTGGGGCCACTGTAGCTGGTACAGAGGAGCAAGTAGTTCTAGTCGCTAGCTCGTCGACCAGGGCTCCTGCCCCCATGGCTGGAGTGGCACCCCGGTCGGGAACACAGCCAATGGACGTTGTGGTCGAAGATCAAGGTCAAGGTCGAGTCACGAGGAGTGCCGCTCAGAGGGCAAATAAACGCTCTAGACCTGTCACTCATGGGAAAGCTGTGACCGAAGAGAACAAAGAGCTGGCCACAAAGAGAAGAACAAGGGCAAGCACGAGGGTGGCGGGTTCTACCAAAGGAAAGGAGAAAGTAAGAGCTGTTGAAGTTGAACCCGAGTCTGACGTTGAAATGACGGAGGACAAAGAAGCGGATGATGACGATGGTTCGGGTGACTATCGCGCTTCCAGGGCTGGAAGGAGTTCGAAGGTTGCAAACACGAGGAACAAGATCAAGCGAGGGATCGCGACGGTGCAGCCAGAGGCGCCTGCCACGGGTGAAACTGAAGGTTCTGGTTCAGGTGTTACAGGCGTTGCCCCGGACCTTGAGGCTCCATCTCAAGTTGCTGCGGGTTCTACTAGGGGACGAGGACGACCTCGGGGAAGACCCAGGAAGGCTACGAAGAAGAGAGGTGGTTGATTGTGGATTCGGGTTCAATGGGAATGAAATACATGCGATACCTATGGGACCCATACTACAGTTACCCATTTGACGATGATTTCGACTGCATTTTTTGATAAGTTTCTGCTTTGTTATACCGGCCATTACTACTCCTTCTATGCGACACATCCTTGCTATCCTTTTCTCTCCTATCCGTTGTGATGTACCACCTGTGTGTAACAACGAACTGTATACTACTTTATTATTCTTATTTGAAACCCATCGTAGTTCAACTATGGCCGAGTTCAGAAGTTACATGTGAGTGCTATGGGACTTGCAAAGCTTTGGTTACATCTTTGTCCCTATGTGCGAATATCAAAATGTGACTAGGAGCTGACGACTGCAGTAATGAGCTCAAGATGAATAACGATGATGTCGATTATATAAATTTGGTGCTTTCGCCCTTTCAACCGCCAGTCCTGGATTCGGTCCGCGCGTCTTGAGCCTCTCGTAGTCATCGTAGCTCCTTCATCATCCATCAAAGAATACTGCGCTTCGCCGTTTCTTAGAGCGGTTTCCAAGTTTCTCGAGCCTCCCATATCGATCTCGTGCAGGGAATCTCTCATCGGCCCTTACCTGACCTTACACTGGCCTTCATTGATTCTCCATTATCTTCCGACTTCTTACTCGTCGCTACAACAAGAACCTCGCTCAAGCTGAACAATACCATTGAAAAAGGAAACCGTGGTTCATGTTCCCGACCTTTTCCGTCTTCGCCTTTCAACTTTTTCAAGTAGCGAACAGACTCGCATATGTTCGTTGACCGTCTATTCTCCGTCGCTTCAGTGACAGCCAGCTGGTAGCCATTTCACGGTACATAACATCCAACCTCTTTTCACAATCATATAAACTACTCACCTGCTCAAAAAGATGGCGACTACTAGTACGGGAAAGGGACACTGGCTTGTTCAAGAAACACGGGGACATTTTCACGGAATTTAAGCCAGCTGATGAGGGGGCAAGGGGCAGAGGATAATAAAGGCATAAGAACCTCCCTCACCGTTGTTCGACCCGAGTTCACCGTTGGTTTCTTTGTGTACGACCTCATGTTTTTTATGTTCGAGATTTGGTATTAACTCACGTCTAAAGACATCGGAGGTCTGGTCGAGGCTCAAATCAAAACCGAGTTCAAGTTCTCAAAGAAAACACGGTGCTGCCCTTGTCATGTTCAGGCCAGCTACGATTCGACTCAAAGGCGACCTTACTTTGCTCCTCCAGGGGGAGATGCTTGACTCCTAGGCATGCGCCTTGTTACCGAGACCAAAATACGTTCGACATGCACTCTACAGCTCAGCAAGACGTACGCACACAATGCTTTTCCCCCCGATTGTTGTGGTTCGATTCTGAGATGATCTTGTCAGAAAATGAGAGTTAGATTGTTTTTTAAGCCCGATGCTTCTCCTATTGGAATACTCGCAGGAATAGAATTCGACCAAGGATAGTATCGAGAGCAGGTGTCGGGTTCCCTTCGGAGTGGATCCAACAGCGACAAGGTCTTCACACCCTTCTTCCGACTTGAAGCAATCGACATGAAAGGTCGTTTGCTACGAGAAGATCCAAAGAACCCGCAAAAGCCTCCGTGAGCCTGCTTAGATCTTCCCGGTGTTAGGGTGTATCTCTCAGAAAACTGATCGACCGCATCACCTGTAGCTGGGAAATCTCAACGTTACCTTGGGACTCTCTTGATGAGAATGGCGAAGAAATTCCAGACAACTATGTGAGTGTTTTTCCTTCTGTACCGATGCTTTGTCCAACGTAGATATACAATGGGACTGCGGGGTCCAGTGGTAGCGAAGATGTCGAAGGTGACGATTGACGAATGTGTTTTGTGCTCCTTTTACTGCAGGTGCACTGTAAATAGAAACGGAGTGAGCGAGAGGGGAGGGGAGAACAGGGAGGAAGGAAGAGAACTGCTGTGGTGACTTAACAGCGAACTCCATCTTCCCTATACGCTCAAATTCCCCTCGATAACACCATCCGAATATCAAGCAAAATCTCCCAACGAATGTCCCCCCCCGCGACCTGAGAGTGGGCAAAATCGAGCCGATTCCAAACGTTTCTCCAGTTTTCAAAGAATAATTTTGTTTCTTGCGTTCTAGAGTGCTGATTATAGGCAGCTCATATTCCGTTTGTGGTAGTCGGAGGCCAAACGAGGGGTACCGGTTATGGACGTGTGGAATGATAAGGCCTCTCAAGTTCTGAGATTTTCCAAGGAACCGTCGGCGTCGGGTTGGGTGCTGCAGTCCTTCAAACGTACGCCACTCGGTCCGAACCACGTCTCATCTATGTTACACGATGCAGCTTCTCGTTGTCGCGAACGGTGGTTGACCAGTCATCACCAATATCTCTCATATGACGATTCAAGTCTTTATTATAGTGTGACTGTTCTTCTGCGGTACTGGTGTCAGGTTGATGTCCGGTTCCGTCTCGTATTTTCTCTTCTCTCTTCAGCCTCTGCATGCTTCAGAGTCAGATCAGTTTGACCAACCACTAGAAGCTTCAGAGGCTGTCCTGGTATAGATTGTGGAGGGGATCGGCGAGCATCAATGAGAGCCTGGAGTGTTGGTGTGTATGATGAGATGCATGAGTCAATCAAGTACTCTTTTGTGTCCTTCATCTAATAACCAGCAGCATGGAAAGGGAGAACAGTTAGGACTGATGTTAGACACCACCATATGTGACTTCCTTGAGCCACACCAGCCATCTTCAAGTTTTCCACCACTTGAGAAACAACATCCTCCCATAGCCATTCCAAAATTGGTCATAACCTGCTTCTGAATGCTTTCCCCTGCACTGTGCTTCTGAATGCTTCAAGGTAGGCTTGGTGATGTTCAGCTGCTTTGGTATAGAAGTTCTTTTCATGTCCAGTGATGAACAGTGGAGTGTTGGCATAGAGGATAATAATGTGTGATCCTGCTGAGCTGCAGTTGACAATGATGACAGGACCTTCTTTTGCAGCCTCCTTCAACATTTCAAATGGTGGACTTTGGAGAAAATTCTCAAAACCTGCATTTTGTCAAATTCAGTTGAGAATTTCATCATAATCTTGCAAGAGTTTATGTTTCTGGGGAAGAACATTATTGTATGAAAGGCCCATGGGAGTGTGAGCCAAGTTGGATGAAAAAGATGCAAATGTTCCTTCTGCTGTGCTGATCTGGCAGAGCTTGATGCAAGTGGATTCAAACCTCTCTACCAGATTGGTGTCTAACTGGTCACTGTATAACAATGGCTTTCAGAAGCATTGGCCTTCTGACCAAAGTAAGGACTAGCCCTCACCAAGAACTTCTATAGCCCTCTCAGTATTGCCTTGTTGAATGAAGTGTGATGCTGCATCTATTGGTAGGGAGAGTATTTCTGCATGTCTTGATAAGGCATCATATTGTAACCTCATGGTGGGTCCTATTGCAAGATAATGCCTGAGGAATTGGATAGCATGTTCATATGCCTCTGACAGCACACCAAAGTCTTGGGATTGAGATGCAAAGGCAACCCATTGCATAGTGCATACAAGTGAGTCTTGTGGTGAAGAAATAAGATCCTGTGAAGTTTCCCTGAGAATTCCAAAAATTTCATCTGTGTCTGGAGCAGACACAATATTGACAGCTCTAGGCATACAAAGGCTGTTTGCAAGGGCACTAGTAGTGCATGCATGTGATGGATGCCCAGCAGGACAGAGGGCCCTTGCATTTCTAAGGTGACAGATAGATTGCTCCAGATCTGCCAGTCTGCCAGTTTGCCTGTATTGGGCAAAGAAAGACCTTCCCAGTCTTTCAAGGCTCCCAGGGTAATTTGGGTGATTGGCAGGATAAGCCATAGCCACTTCCAAGTATAATTGGATGCATTTCTGAAGGTCTCCTTCTGATCCTGTTTGCTGATACCGGGAAAAGAGTGCATGACCAAGGGTAGTCAGAAAGGACAAGTAGAGTGGATGGTTGGACAACTGCATCTCCAACAATCCATTTAGGAGTTGGATGGACCTGTCAAGATCCTCTTCCGATCCTGATTGACGGTTACCTGTGGTTGGACTGGTATGCAAAAAGCATGTCAGTCTGGCCTTCCACAGGATGGTACATTGGGTATATTGTTGGCCACATTGCAATCATCATTTGTGACATTGCAAAATAGGGGGAAGCAGAAGTTCATAATGGAGATTTCTTGCATGAGTTGTATTCCATAAGAGATAGACTACCTATACAAATAGACTATATTTTGTTATTTGCAACCATGTCTGTCTAATGAGAGACATATTATTGAGATGTCTAAGTTACTGTGTTGTGAACATTTGGCAAGCTGGTGGAGGTGTCTGATAAATGTCCAACAGATGTCCAAAGAACATCCACAGTAACTAAATTACATGTGATTTCCATTTGTCTAGCATCTAGTGTTGTACAGAGAGATTGTAATGGGCATGGGGTCAGAACAGGTAAAGAACAGGCCAAGGATAAAATAAGGTCAGAGCAAGAACAACTGAGAACAGGTCAAGAACAGATCTAAGACTAGAGTGAGAACAGTTAAGAACAGGCTTAATAACAGAGTGAGAACAGTTGAGAACAGGTAAGAACAGATGAGAACAGGAGGTGAAGTGGTGGGAGACTGAAACGGAGGTTGAGACCACTTTACAGTTCTGGAGACCATGTGAATAAGCTGTTGCCGAGTTCATCTTTCTTAATAGCAGGTACTTGCAAGGATAATACTAGTCAACTGACAAATTTGACTTCACCAGACCTTTGGGACTCAATAAAATTGCCACTGAGAGAGGTGTAGTACAGGAGTAAAGAATGATGTCTTAAATATGGATGAGGAAGCATTTAAGATAGGATCAATGGCATGCAATACTGTCAAAAAATGTCAGTGGCAGGCCCAACCACAGCTACAAATTTAAGGAGAGAACAGGACAGCTGAGAACAGATTAAGAACAGGTTAAGAACAGATTGAGAACAGAATTCTTGTTCTTCAAAATCTCGTGCCCCCCCCCCCCCCCCCGGGTCAGACCCCAAGGTCGGGGGTCGGGCAAATTTTGAAACCATCCGACCCCTCCCTGACCTGACCCCCGAGGCAGAAACTGTTGAAATTCGGGTTTGGTGCAGCTCACCGTTGTGAAGTCCTCTAACCAGGATTCATAGTTCGGCATGACTCAGAGTACTGACTCCTCTGCCATTTTTGCTTATTGATGGACTTCATTTGATTACTCAGATATTACTCAGTTATATAGATACTTGTAGAATATTCTAG
>MU128127.1:0-19493 GCA_014904975.1 Marasmius fiardii PR-910
GAAATGAACGTCGAATCAAACCTGACAGTGTCAACTCATACTTATCAGGCATTTGCAACCAATTGGAACCTTTTTTCCCAGATGTCTGGAAAATTTGCTTATCGATATTAGTGGCATGTACATTAAAAGGTTGTAAGTGCTTGTATGGATCCCCAGCAAACAGGAAACTGCCCCTCTCCATTACACAACTCAAACACATCCTCACTCTCCTCCCATCTTCACCGTCTCATGACAACCTACTCTTTAGCATGATGCTTTTTATGGGATGGTTCTTGCTGATGCAATTAGCAGAACTCATGGTGCTGGACAACAAAAACCACATCTCAAAAACGTCTCTTGTCAAATCACAGTCAGATGGTTCAGCCAAGTGTTTGGATTTGACCTTCCTCCTCATTTTGACTCAGCCATTGATCCATACCATCCCTTCATTGACTATCTTCATTCTCATGGCCGTCTTTTTCTGACTCATTGGCAATTATGGTTATGTTTGAACGGCTCTGAACCTTCCCGCTCATGGTTCATGAGTAAATTTTGACAGGTTCTTCCCAATACTTCATTTGCTGGTCACTCTCTATGTTCAGGTTGCGCCACAGCTCTCGCCAAAATCGGAACTCCCAATCACATTATTCAAGCCATGGGTTGCTGGAAATCTGAAAACTTCCAAATATACATCCGAAAGAACCCTACTCTCCTTGCAGCTATGTTATACCATTGACCGACTTCACTCTTCATTTTCTTCCTCTCTTCTTCTCCTTAATACCCAATAGCCATTCTTGAACTCGGGTCAATCCAGGCAGTTGACCTGGCCCCCACGCCACTGCATGCAGGGCGCATTCTACCTATTTCCTTGCAAACTGAAAGATTGGACTGTCATTTGTGTCACTCTTGGTCAGCCTGAGCCTTCCTCTTCATAGGCTTCTATTGATCTCTTGTAGATACAGGCGACTAAAGTTCCCATGTGTTGTCCCATTCTATATAGATCTCTGGGGTGCATAAATTTTTCTCATGATCACTGTCTTCTCTCTAACAATCAGCCTAGGTTGTAGAGGGACTTGAACTTTCTTTTCACAACATCAGAGCTCTTCACCAGAAGGTTGATGCCATTCCATCTCATGCAGGTGAATGGATCATTTGTTAAGGACATGCAAGAGCGGAACCCGGACGGGTTCCATTGGAGAGTGAGAGTGAATAGAGAGAAACTAGAAAGAGACAAGACAAAGGAATCTGATGGAACCTGACTTGTTCTGACAGGTGAGAACTAACTAGACTTGTCAGTAGTTGAAGTTATTAGACAATGACACCTTGAGTTGGGCTGACTTAGTCCAGTCAGAAAGCGAGAGAGAGAGAGCGATCCTAAGATGATTTCAATTCTGAAGTACTGCTATGAAGACATACAACTTATATACTAAGTATAACGGCCGTAAGAAGCATTCCAGAATAGGTAGGTAAGATTTCAGCCGAAGTGGGTTGCAGCCAGAGTATGGTAGATAGATACGTAAAAGGGAATGTAAGGGATTTCAGTAAGATCATAAGATGTGAATGGATTGTGTAGCTTAAAAAGATATCTTAGTCATAAGTCCAACAGTCTGGGAACTTGTACAGAGTTTTCTGAGCCGGAACCCGGGCGTATCTGGCATGACCATAACATCATTTGTAAACTTCATTTCCAGAACCAGCTGAATGCAGAATTTGTGCTTTGGTATAGAAATCCCCTGGAAGTAATTTACAGTTTATAGAGTGATCCATCCCCCTCTCACTATCTTGTTTTTGACCAGAAAAAATCTTCAACAACACTGAAAGAAACGCAAGGCTTTACTCTGAGATGTGGACCAGTAAATAGTGGGAACATATGCAGGTGAGTTTGTCATTTCTGTCATAGATATAATCACTCATTGAAGTTTTAGTCAAGGCTTCCCAGTGGTGCTACTGTAGCACCACTGATTATGGTGACTGATCCAAGTCTAACTTACTATTGGCAATGCAACTCTATCAGGGAGTTCTGAAACATCTCCTTAACTGGTGCCAGCAGATTGTTGGAAAGGATGAGCTTGATTGAAGGATTTGGTGCCTTCTATAAAGTTATAGGGTTCATCAGTTTAAAAATGGAATCTCTGAACATGCTCAATTGATGCGGGAGGAGTAGGTTTCCAACAAAGATTGCCTTCATCAGGGCTGCTGAGATTCCAATCATCAAAAGGACAGTGTTTTTTTGGAGTGCTTGGCTGAAGGTTAAGACAACAAATCCACCCTCAAGTCTTCTGTTTCTTCACCTCATTGAGGTTGTTGAGTTAAACTGAGTGTAAGAACATGCTGCCGGTTTGTGCCATCTCCTGCTTTAACCTTGACAACTCTTCCATAGCAAACTGATATCACACATTGCCAGTCTTAACCTTCAATCTCATGTCCCTCAGCTTCTGCTTGTACTGGCATAGAAGCAGCCTATCAAGTGAAGCTTTGTGTTCAATCCAGTCATATCAGGTCATTCAGTCATTGTGCATCTGCTTGATTCCATACTTTATTTTTCCCAACAAGAGTAGTAGGTATGAGCAATTGGAGACTTGAGAAGCAAATGCTAGGATGCTACAGTAAATTTCAAAGAGTACCTATCCAAAAAGTTGTCATCAACTGGGTCCCACATTTCAATTCCTCAGGTGTTTGAGTTGGTCAGCTATGAAGAAGATGTTGTGGAATATGTTGATAGACAGAAACATAGAACTTAAACACTAGTGAGCAGTCAGAAAAAGAATAAATAGGGGTGGAGATTGCACTAGAGTGAGAGTAAACTGAAATTAGATAGCCCTGCTAGAGACTGGTGGTAGTTATAAATTGACCAGCTGTGTGGGTAGTGCTCATGAGTAATATTGATTATACATAAGGTTTTTCCAGATTTAATTGTTAGTGTCTGTAGATTCCATAATGAGGTCCCTGAGCTGTGATTGATTTACTTCCTTCAAGTCTTAAGAAATATTCTGGCCTTTTTGCATCTTTAGTAACTGTCCTACTTTAGTCCTGTAGGAGAAATAACATTGTGTTGACCACTCTGTCATACAGCAGTAGAAGTGACAGTACAAGGTGTAGATTGCATTATTAGTGGTAGAGTAATCAATCAGTATGGCCTGTTTTTGTTGAAAATGGAGTCTGAAAAAGTTCTGGGCTCAAAATGCAGTTTCTCAGCTTGGGAAATTACCTGAGGCTTGGAGTATTCATGCCAATGAAATATCTGTTAGAACCAAAGTCAACTTTTTCTCAGTCTCATGTTAAGATACTCAAGTTTGGTTTTTGTTCCTAAGTTTTCAAGTTGGCCCTTGTATTGAACAGAATGGGATTATGCAGGTGACATTTCACTTAGAGAGTCAATCTATGAAGATTGGTGGGTAGGTATAAGCCTTCCCATAACTGCCACCAAGGCCTTCAAGCCTGGTGGGACTACTGTTGCTTAGGTAGTACTCTTAGTTGAAAGGTATAATATGTTATTAAGCTTCGTTTCATGGTTCTCTCATCTGTCTATATTCACACTGTGAGTCTGGAAATCTGAATAACTCTTGACCAATGGCATTATCATTGTTTCCACACACCAGGCAAAGCTTCAGTGGTTTTCAGGCTTTCAAGAGTCATTGAAGCTATGTATTCAACGTTCGATTCAAACAGTGCATACCTGTATATTCACTAATACCTGAGTTGAAGCAAACTTGACCATTGGCAGATTTACAACTCAGGTGTCTTGGACTGGGGACCTCAGGAGCTGGCCTATAGAATCATTTACTTATTCTGTCACAGGACCTGTCTGTGGGTGGTCTGCTATAGACATTGATAATTTAGCTCCCAATGGTTGGTAGAAAGATTCGATGAGAACCTTTGTGTTTTCTGTTCCAGGGACTGTGTTTGAAGGCACCACAATGTTTAGTATGTGACTGAGATGTGGTTCCTTGAACACAAACGGTTTTGAGGCTGAAATTGGATATGAACACATTAAATCACAAACCTCTGAGCCATATTTATACATAATCCAAGCACCCTAACTTAACCTGTGCTCAGCCTACAATTCTGAATTAGGCCGACCCCCTGCAAATGAACATTGGCTGGTTCACTGACAAGACTCAGAAAGATGTCCAACCGAAGTGTCTTGAAGAAGTATTTTTATCTTTCTGATAGCACCAATCTCATGAAGTTGTCTCAGCACTCGGAAATCCAAACAGCAGGTCCTGATACTATATGCTCAATTATTCAAGATGATGAAGAGTTGGACTGATTTCCCGCTACTCATCACTATGTCAACCCAAGTGTCACCAGTAGCTTTGGTAGACGACACTACCCAGGTCAACCGTGGGTTGATCGTTGACTTGGATGTAAAAAGTTGTTTGACATCATCTGTTCCGAGTATCGAGAACAGTCGAGGTGCGGTCGGATATAATGAAACAAAGAAGTGATCAAAAAAGAAAAAGTCAAGTTAAATCTAGGCTGGCAAATGGCGCGCTCGGCCAGACTCGATCGCACGAGGTCATTTCGCCGAGACTCGATCTGACTACATAGCTATAGACCGGGGCATACGGGCTTTTTGCTGGTACTTATGGCGGCTCGCCGTTGGAAGTTAGTATAAATAGGGCGGTTACCAGAGTCAAGACCTTTTACACCTCCCAGAGGTATTCTTCGCAAACACATCGTATTAACTCCCTCCTTAACCAAATATTTTAAATAAAGGTAGTGTAAAGTAATGAACAGACAGAATTAAAAGGATCCGGTCCAGAGATTACAATAAATCAAACCGTCCACAAATAAATAACTCAGTCAAATTTCTAACCTTCCAACTTCATCCGGAAATCAAAAGTTTCACCTTTCACAAACCCAGCACTAAACACCTGCTTCCTGACCAGCTCCCACCCCGTCTTCATATACATAACCACAGCCTTGTCATTCAGCGCAGTCGTACTCAAAAAGACCTGCTTCAACCCACGATCTCTCGCGTGTTCGAGCAACGCGCTCATCAGCTTTTTTGCTATTCCATGTCCACGAAAAGCAGGCGAAACCAACATTCTTCGTAGTTCTCCTTCTGTTGGATCGTCATTGGTGAAACAGTCTATATAGAAAAAAAAATAGCGGAACCATCATTTAGTTTTTTCCCTTGAAATTAGCCGTTTGAAACTCACCTAATCCGATACATCCAACTATCTGTTTCCCGCTAGCGGCGTCAACCTCTGCCACCCAGAACGAGCTAGCACTAGTATCCTTCTGAGACTCTCGCAGTTGGTAATGTGTAGCGACGTCCTTCATATCCCCCCGATACAAAGCCCTAAATCCGAAAAACACAAACATCCCGATTGGAAATACCGTTCCAACAATAAAAAGCAGAGACGAAAATATCAACGAGGTGCCTAAGAGTCGAAGATAACCATCGGGATTTCGTTGGCGAAGACAGGTACCGATGAAGAACGTTGCGTAGAAACCGTAAGCTATGGGTGTGAGCATGTTTAGACGGATGCCCAGACGGAGCGGTGAGCCAGCTGGAATTCACACAATTCAGTAAAAAAGAAGGTAAGTAATGGAAGGAAGAGAGGAAGACGTACATCCGTAGGTTCTCGATTCGATGAACAACTTTTGCACCTCTGAAAGGTCCTCAGGGCTGAAAACTCGTACTGAGATGTTCAGAGACTGTTGTTGTTGTTCCGAATGGCCCTTGCCGCCCATTTTTTTCCAGTTTTCTAGTCTTGCGGGAATGAGATTGAAGTCAACCACGGAGAGGACAAGATCATAAGGTCTCCTTATAAGAATAAGGAGAAAACTAGGGGCTGATTGAACCGGCAAGAGGTGACGAACGCTAGTATAGTGGCTGACAAGCTCAGATTACGAGGTCCAATACATTTTTCTCTGTAAGCCGTTCTGTCAGCGAAGAGAGGTAGCCTTGGGCGTGTTGTATGCGCGTATCCAGTGCACGGCGGGGAAGTACATATTGATTTCTGAAGGGTACACAAAGTATATGAGTGCCACTGCGGCTAGGCCTCATATGTATGATTTCCCAATCCCATCGGGATTTGTAAGAGGGTAACCACGGGCTTGTCTTGCCGTCGCCGAAGCGTCGATTTCCTTCAAGCCTACCGCTGCGATAATTGAAGCGTAAGACTCGGAAAGGGAGGAAGAGGGCAGGGGGTCGTAATGGTTTGTGGACAAGTTCGGGCAAGGTTCGGACAGGGCTTTTTATAAGCTGACCAATCAGAGATGGCGCCATGTTACTCAAAATGACGGTTTGCGGGAAAGTTTTATCGCCGTTAACACCGACTACCAGTCACACTGTCAGCGTCACCGCCAGGCCAGAGCCCTCATCCGGTTCCACCGAATTTGACCCCCCTTGAGGCTGAGCGCTGATCTTTCATGCCAAAACACCGGAATTTTGGCCGATTCTGACCTCCAGGTTTCATGCCGGTAAGCGCCAAATACCACTGGAAATGGGTCTGGGCCCACAGGTCTCATGCCAAATATAAGTAGGCCCCGGAATAATGATTCGCCAGCGGTCCAGCTAACCGACACGATACCACGGACAGAGTACTTACAGAAGGCAAAGAGAACAGATTCATCGGTTTTCCTAGTATGTAACCAGTACTGTACAGCGGGGTAATAGCACCAAATATCCAAGTCTGAACCATACAGAAGCTAGACAGTAGACGGAGTTTGTGAGTTTAACGGTTAGGGCCAAAAGTGAAAAACATTTAGGCAGTAAAAAAACTGCTTTGACCCCAAAATCAACTCCAACTAACAACGTGCTTCTTCCACCTGCTCCGACGTTGAGCTTGTCCCCATCATGGCCATTGTCCTTGACATCACCGATGATGAAACGGAAGGCCACTGCGACTCTGGGAGGCGCAGTCCGAAACTGAAAACGCCGGTGGTGTTGGAGTTGTCGGGTCATTTAAGGCTAATAAGAGGGCGAAAACGAGCTGAATACGTTGTAGAAATGCTAGATATTGACGAAAATGCAGTTCTGTCGCACCATTTACCCGATTTGAGGCCTGAGGTTTCATGCCACAGACCACCGAATCTGACTCTCGGTCGACGAAGTCTCATGAAAAACCACCGAAAATCGTCCAAATGGGGTAAAAAAAATACCGATTTTCGCCGATTTTGGACGAGAGCTCTGGCGGCATTAACCACGTCACTTTTGGTCAGCCTGAACCTTCCTCCTGTCATCGCCCCTTCGAAAACAGATTTCGGTGACAAAGACATTTTTTTCTAAAAGTATCATGATGGTTGGTGAGGGGATCATGATATGGGAGTATTCGGGATGCTCAGGTTTTCATCAGTGTTTCGAGGTCGACTGGCGGGATATCAGATTCAGCCTTCAGGAAAAGCTGCGTCACAACGTGCACAGGTGGACTCCCAAAACTCAAGTTTCTAGTACATGGATGTGGACGAAAACTCTTCATTTTTGACAAGTGACCCAGCTCCAAGACAGCTCGAATTATGTACGTACTTCCCGGACAGCCTGGCTAATTTTGGGGGACCAAATGCCAACATCAGCTGCTGATAGCAAGGTAAATTTATTTTAATCTAGGATCCATTTGTGATGAACATCTGCAACGAAAAGAACTACTGGCAGCGTCGATCAACGGAGGACGGGTATCTCATGATGAGAGATCTGCTTCGTACGGGAGAAACGCGGCAGCCAGGCGTTTTTACCCAGGCCTCGAACCTCAGACGTTTTTAAGAACTTACTCAGGACTCTCCACCTCTCTTCTTTTTTGATCCCTTACCCCCTCCGCATTCTCCATCCTCCGCCATGCTGGCAGGAGACCATCGTTGAAAGATTCTTATCAATTCTCAAACAAACATCCAAGCACAAATGAGCCACAACCATCCTTACGCTGGAGCAGCTGGGTACCTCTCTGCACGGGAATCCGAGGTGAGCTTAGTACTCTCGACCTGTCTCATAGTCTTTCTGAATGTTGTTCCCCCAAGTACTGGAACTACAGTTTCGATAACTACACTTTTGACAAAGGTCTCTTCGAAGAAACCACCACCGCGAATGGCAGCAATGTAGTAACCATAATACCAGTACGCGCCTTTCCCCCCCCCCTTGAATTCGCTTCAAGTCCTCTGATCGATACCAAAAGAGCCAAACTCAATCTCACACCGACTATCGTCCACACAAAATGCATAGTAGTAGAACCCGACCATCCGTAGTGATTCCAGAAACCCGACGGAGACCTTCAGAAAGCTACTTGAACATCGCGACACCCGAACGAAGGGCAACTCTGCGTTGGTCGCAGTTCGGTCTCAAAGTACGTTGTTTTTGCTTTGTATCTTTGGAAGAGGTCCCGTCTCATCTTTCCACGTTAGCCTCGGTTTGGTCGCGTACTGAGAAGGTTCAAACGGGTTCTCTGCAACTTCTATCTCTGAAAAGAAAAAAAAAAACAAAACATTCTTCCTCCTCTATTTACCACCGGTTCGGTTCGTTATCCCCACCCACGGACGTAACTTTAAAGCTTTCTAGTGTATATACCTATTGTATTTGTCTATACTCTGTATATTGACTGTTTGTTGGATGAAGTAGGTGTAGTTGACTTGTCCACTAGATTGAAATGGGGCACGTATCTATTAGCGCTGTTCAGATCTGAATCGCCTGATGATGAATGGACGGGCGATTTTTGGTTTCAGGTTGGGCGCTGACTCACGGCTCTGTCGGCACCGGGAACGTTTAAAGTCCGGCGGTTAGTCACGTGTAAAGACGCCGTCGGAGTTTTAATTCCAAGAGGCCGACTGTGCCGTCCCTTCATCCAGATTTCATTCAGCTTTTGATCGCGACGCTCCATCCAGATCTAGGCAGATCTGCACTTCTCTGCAAGGCGCTGACGTTCGGATTCAAAAGTAGTGACCTGGGCGCACGGGGGAAAAGCAAAGCAACATCGATTGAGGTTCCCCGTTAATGTAAAAAGCGTCCTCTACTTACACTACAACAAGTCCTTGTCCGTATCTATAACTAGAATATATAATAAGTAACATATAGAATGACATGCTAGAAACATTGAGTTTGTAATGCAAAAAAATGAAGCAATGACAGAACGAATGTGAGTATATGCAAAAAGTTATAGATAAAACGTCATAGCGTCCCGATCATTGTTCCACAGCCGTGCATATTCCAACGCCAACCTGTACACGTACGCCTCCATATCCTCTTTCCTTCCAATCGTCTGTTTCCATTGTTTCCCAGCCCTCGCTATCTTCCTCAACCTGTTCCCAGCATCTGTATATTGAGAGGTCGAGTTTCGTAACGAAGGTGGAAGGCCAGAAAAGTACGCGTAGATGTTGTATATCTCTTTATACGACGATGATAGAGGAATGAAATGAAGCCTACGAAAACCGAACGTTAAAAAACACAGTGCGGAGAGGGGAAAGGGAAAGGGAAACGCACCAAGGTTCAATCCATTCCGAAAAAAACTCTTCATAAACCGTATTCTTCACCGGTACAGAATCGCTCGCCAAAAACGCCATAAAACGCCCCGAATAACCCATCCCATCAACGTCCAACAGATACCGATAACTCCAATGTTCCCCTAAAGGTACACTCTTCGCAAACCGATGTTGCTTCATTAACCCTTTCAATCCTCCAGGGTAACTTCCCAAATTGGTCGCTTTCACGAACGCAACGTCCATAATCTCCGAGTTCAAGGTGCTAATGGGCACTTCCGCTGACACGTACTTGTCCGATGAAGTGTTGGCGTGAACGATCGTTTTGATTTCGTCACTGTCCTCGTCCCTCGAAGCCATCCTCACCAAACGATGCCTCTGATACTGAGGTGCAAATCCAGCTGGAGTAGAACCTCCACCCGTCGTAGCGCCCCTCCAAAAGACCTTGTCGAGCTTATCCTCCCAAGGAACTTCAAGATCATCCACCTCTTTAAGCTTCATATTGACATGATCCCAACCATACGTGTATCCCTTCGTCGAACCCCAATAATAATGACTAGGAATCTTGATATCCATGAACCCTTTCGCTTTCGCAGGACTGAAAACGGGGTAAAGAGCGCCGATAGTTCTCCAATCTGAAAAGAAATGACCTTGTGTGTAATGGGAGTGAGGGTTTTGACAAAAGTCGAGGTTTGAGTAGGACGTTCCGTTTGAGAAGATGAAGTCTGGAGGTCGTTGGTGGGACCAGGTTTGTGATGATGATGAGGGATGTTGAGCGAAGGGGTCCCGTACGGAAGAGAAGAGTTTACGAGCGACACTTCCTGGTTCGCATGTACGTCTCCAGGCTTCCCAGACGTTGCCGTCGCCTCGCCAGTCAGCGATAAAAGGGCCACCTAGCATGTGTTCGATGCCTTTGTTTGAATCATGGGGTGCGAGTTCTGGATACTTTTGGTGTTCCCAGGGAACGACGACGCGGCCTTCTGCTTTTGTGTTGATAGGAAAGTCGATGTTTGGAAGCTGAGATGGGTTTTATGTTGAGGCTTCGTCTGGTGTGGGGGTTTGTTACTCACCTTTTTGACGAATCTGTTCAACATATTCCTAAATCCTTGAGCTCTTGCACTGAGTTCCGAGTCACTGAAATCTTTACTGAGATTTACGATTCTGGATCTTCCCCTTCGTACGCGAACGATGTTTATAGATGGTAACGTCCCGACCTGGATGATCCAGCAAACATTAACAGACGTGTCCGTCGCAAAAAGGATAATTAAACTTACCTGAGCAGTTCTCCTTCGTATTTCTTCCCCAGAAAGTTGATAAAAAGGCTCCATATCGCGCATGAGTCCGTCATACTCGTCGACCATGACCACATTATTCTTCATCGCAAACTCCCACCACTCGTCAAATCCCTTGGGCGGAAACCTCTTGTACCTCCTCTGATACTCCTTCACAGCCTCCTTCAACGTCTTGCTCTGTGCATTAACCTTCTCTCTAAACCGCCTCTCAGCATCGTCCATCAACTTCGTTATTGGATGCTCCTTCACAAAAGAATCTGATTCCATTTCTTCTTGCTCGCTGAACATGGAAGACACAATAGAAGTCTTGGGTAACATCGCTTGTATCGATGACACGTCGTTTCTGCAGACGTATATTCCAGTCTGGATGAAGATGATGAGGACGAGAGCGAAAGCGATGTATGAGTAGTATGTATTTCCTAGCCAACGTCTCTTCCGTGTTACGACGACGGTGTGCATGCTCTGTGTCTTTGGTGACGCTTTTTCCTCCTTTTCGAGGTCTTTTGTGCTGTTCCGTCGATGGCGTGTAGTGGTGGAGGAAGTAGATGACGACGGTTGAACGTTAACTGCATGCGTGGTATTCGTCATCATCAGCCATGGCATCATTTGCGTTCACCGTCACCGTTGACAACGAACAACGACAACAGCGGTGGAAGGGCAGGGGAGGGAGGAGGGCAGGAGTTGGCGGCGACAACGGCGACAACGCGGATCACTTACAACTGGAATTTTTTCTTTGCACTAGGGCTGTATTGATCTGATACGGCAAAGGAATTGACTTGAATGAATTGAAGAAAAATTTCTCATGTCGTGGGCCGAATGGTTTGACAGATATAGCGTATACGGAACAATGCGAGTAACGCGCCGATTTGACGCCGTCAGGTACCCCCCGGGCCCTGGGGCCTGAAATTTGCTTTGTCGCTGCCACTTGGAGGTTTTGAGGGTGAAAACGCTGGTTTAGTGCCTAGCCTTGAATTTGAGGCAAGTGTAAATCTTCTGAAAGCTTTTTGGTTGATGACTCTGAAAGAAGATCAAGTTGCTTGAATTTTGCACTGGTTTGGACAAAATTCCAATGATGGGACAAATTTCAAGTTGCGGCCTGGGGATTGATGGTGAGGCTTGAGGGAGAAGGTAATTGTATTTGCTTTTTTATTAGGCTTGGACCTTCCAGGGTACAAAGAAGTTGTTTCAAATTCAATTCAAGAAGTCAAGTTCATGTTTTTTCCCGTTTCTCTATTTGTGCCATCAAGTCCTCTAGGACTCTAGGACTAGCCCGTGGTTGTACGTGCAAATTCACGTTTCTTCCTAGAAATACTAGAGAGCCCGAACGGGCATCTCTATGTTGGTAATGCGACGCCCGTTTGCTTCTTGTCCAGGCTTGATACATCCGGGAAAAGCCCTGGCACTGGCAGCAGTGGCCTAGGAACATGCGTTCCCTCCCCATCATTTACACAAGATCCCGGTCAATTATTTGACGTTTACAGACTAAGACTGTGCAGAAGCATCGCTTCTTTCTACATATTGATTCCCTGACGAACCGATTCAACGTGTTATGATCCAGCCTTCGCTAACCGTCGAGTCTTGGTGGCGGTCAGTGCGGCGTTTTAGAACAATTCGATTTGCAATTTAATACAAAACGTGATAGCTGATTTGCCACAGAAATTTGGAAATTGGAATATATAGTTTTTCGGTCGCGTGGTCCTTTGCACTTCCCATCTTCATTGCTCACTCATTTGCTGACCATTCTCTCCCGGTTTCCTCGCCATTGGAGCGATCGCGGTCTCCTATCGATGAACAAATCCCCAAGAGAGCTAAATGAACAAAGTTTCCTGTTCGAGCCCAAGCTCTCAGTTCAGGGGCCTGCGGATGAAGCTATGGGAATCGGCTACCAAAGATCCGTTATCAGCCTCGTTGCAACGGCGTGGTTTTTACCTGGAGCCCTACTTACTGAAGCGTCATATACAGCTTGCGCTTGCAATGCGTTGGAGCATCACAAAAACCGAAAGCTACTCACTTGTCCTTTCATCCCAACTTCCCCTTCTATAATAACCTGGCCACCACCACCTCTCGATAACAAATGATGATCATGGCTCCGTCGATGCCGAATCCACAGCCCGTTGGATCATATCCACAAGCGAATCCTTATAATTATGCGACCAGCGTAACCTATGCACCACCCTATGCCCACAGTGTCAGCCGAGCATCGAGCCCCTCCAGTCACAGTCGCGTATCGGATCCCTTACCCTACCACGGAGTGGGATCTCCAAGCACGGTCTACTCAGAATTCGAGGTCGAAAGAGTGTCGAAAGCAAATAAAAGGAGATCTGTAGCTGTTACGACTACAGATGACGATATAAAGTATAAAGAGAGTATTTCGAGGCTTTTGACAGCTTCGACGAGGGTATCAACGATATCCGGATATATACCGTTGGATCCCTCCCATCTAATTCTATTCTTCCGCACCAAAGTTCGTCCGTTTATAATGCTTCTTCCATCATTCTCTTGACCCAATCCATCTTTTATAGAGCGGGATAACCCATTCTCTCGATTTCCCTATTGACGTGGACTACAACACTCCACCAGCTTTCGACGTCCTGATCGCCTCTTGTCGACCACACCAAACCGCAGATTCAAACGACTACTCCGATACAGAATCCCTCTTTTACCCATCAAATCTACCTCTAACTACCTCCCTCGAACTAGCTAATCATCCCATCCTCGATGCCGTTCGAAGCGCTCTATTCCCTCTATTGCCACAGGGGCACTACCTCACCGTCGTCCGCGATAAATTAGAAGTAGTCGTCAACGGTGGTCGAATGGGCACCCAAACTCGGATGTTACGAAACGACGGTCGCGTAGCCACCATCTGCGTTACCCTCCCCGTCCGATTCCGAGGTGGAGCTCTCGTCGTCCGCGACGCCGAAGGCCACGAAGAGAGGTTCTACGGAAGAGGTGGTAAATCTGGTGACATCGAATGGGTAGCTTTCTCAGCTGACTGCGAGTACGAAGTCGAGCTGGTTCAAAAGGGGACGAAGGTGACGCTGTGTTATGGGGTTTATTTGAAGACTTATGGAGCTAGTGGGGTCACGGATCCGTTGATCAATCCTAGCGATGTGTTTTTGGATCTTCTCATGCCTGTGTTGAATTCTTCGAGGGGGAAGTGTATTGGGTTTTATTTGGTTTGTGAGTATGGGGTTGATCCTGCGGAGGCGGTGGCGGATACTTTGGTTCCGAAGGTGTGTTTTCCTTTTTAATCCGTACCGGATAAGTCACTCATGGGTGTAACCTGTATAGCTCAAGGGAGGAGACTCGCTCCTTTATCACGCTCTCAAGCTTTACAAACTCAGCCCTGAACTTCGTTGGACCGCGGGAGGCTACATCTGGCCTCGAAACGTACCAGTGGAAATCATGAACCGTCCTTCATCGAATCATTCCAGCCCCACATCTCGTCTAGCAAACATGTCTTTGCAAGGGGCTCCTCCCATCCGTGGTCCTTTCGGTGTTTACCCCGAACACGAAGTCTTCGAAGATTCCCTCCGGAGTCGTGTGAAACACAGCGGGGCTGTACCTCTTGCAGAGGCTGATGTGTCTATATTGACGGATTGGAACACGCCATCTCCGATTGTGGGCAAGGAACGGGTACAGTTTGTTGATGCAGGGGAGATGGGCAAGTTGGTCGTGAATACGCTGATTGTAGTTTTTGTGGCCTAAGCGTTTCTCGTTTTTTCATGACTTACGATTATTTTTCTTTTTTTCATTCTGGTGGTTACTAATAGGTCTATATGTAAAAGTAGTTTTTGTTCTTTTCTCGGATGTGAGATCAAGTTGATGTATGGCCCTAACTTGTACAAGTAATGTAGCTTCGTCACTTTATGTACTCTTTGTTAATGAAATACTCGGACTACCAAGACCTCTTCATAATGATTGTGATCTCAAGATAAGGCTGTCGCATAGCAGGAGGCAGGGAGACAAGCTTTGGAAAACTCATGGTCACGAAGTGAATATGTTTCTCCGTGGTTGGAGGGAAAATTGAAAGCGGCTCGCGAGGTCGTCGGTAATTTCGTAGAGGTGAAATAAGTTCTAGATACCAGAGTCACTAGTACGAATCCGTACTAGTGACCCCAATATCTGGAGCTCGCGAGGCCGTCGGCGATCTTTGAGATGAAATACGTCCCAGATCCGTGTCTTCTGACTACTGGCCCCGATAGCTGGAAATTTCTGCCATGTTAGCTGATCTTGGGTGAAATTAGGATTAGAATTAATTTAAATCCCTCTATAGGACCCCGCAGGATACAAAAGAACTCGATATAGGACACCTGTTAACCGCCCGGACTTACTCTCATACTATAGCCTTGGGTTTTTTGACGTCTAAATGTAAAACATCCAGAAAGCTCCTCGAGGCCCTTTCTAAAAGGTTTTCAGCCCTTGGTCCAGACTCAAAAGGGGGAGGTTTGTGATAACTCCGAAATTCAGAGCATTAATTCAAATTGTCAAGGCTTTGGCAAATACTACTAAATCCTTACGGGAGGTCATCTAATTACCTCTACCGGTACCGATCCCGTCTGAAATCGCCCATCACAGAGGAGGCATTGTAACGAAACATCACACGTCCCCACGCAGACAGACGAATGTGAAATTCAAAACTCACATCGGAGAGGAGGGGGGATGTACCAACATAAAAGGGCATGATTTTCTCCGACACTCCGTTCCCAGTGTGCGTAAAAAAAACCTGCGCAAAGTGGACGACCACCCTGCGATCCTCGGTGTGCGTAGTCGGTAGCCAAGCTCCAAGTCCGATCCGTATGACTGTGCATAGAAAAAGGGAGTTACCAGGGGTTGTCTAGGTACCGGACATAAAACCCTTTTGCCGTTCAATTATTCCTTCACGTCAAGTGTTTTAATAATCTACAATCGACATAACCCATACTCTCCGATACCCCATGGGTTTTCGGCGTCCACCAAGTTGGTGCCGGCTAACCCATAAATTGGCGATACTCCATAACCCATAAACCCACCATATATAGCTGTACCCGGTCCGAAACCGCGGATTTTGGACAAATTTCGACTGTGGATAGGCCTACTTCGGTGTAAAAATGCTTCAAGGCAAGCAAAATGCTCGTTTAGGCACAGTTCTGTGCAAAGATTTCTGGTGCTTCTCGGCTATGTTTGCCTGACCGGCCCGGCCTCTTTCGCAACCCATACTCTCCGAAAACCCATAAAGTGTCCACCGAGGGCTATGGGTTATGAGAGAGTCAACTGTAGTTGCTATTCTCTGTTTTTTTTTTTGGGTTGCTTGACAAGTGGGCACTGCGAATGTGGGGTTTGTATCCATTATGTACGTAGGAATGGACGAAAAATTGCCTATTCGATCTGGATGTACACAGAAACCTCGCCAAATTGACCCAAAAGTATTAGAATTAGCAAATGCCCCCCTCCTTCACAGAGTCGTTTGGATGGAGGAAATACATCAAGCAAAAAGTCTGACTGATGAAAGACACTTCTTTGAAAGTTCTGGCGCATTATATACTAGTCAATACTTGGGTCTATCATAATGGGCCACACTTCTTCTCCACTGCCTGTGGTTCTCCTCGATTCTGGGTATTTTCAAGAGGGCATCGTTGGCCTCGGAGCATGTCAAATAAGTAAAGCGATGAGGGAAATTGATAAGTACGCTGCGGGAAGACTTTACGTAAGGAAATGGCACGCAGGGAGGGCCGGAGATTATGCCAATACGAGTGACAAGGAATCTGGGATCGGAGGAGCAAGCTCGGACCATTCGATTCATCTAGCATCAGGATCGGGACCCGAAACTTTTTGGCCATCATATTTTGTCTGGGACCGAGTTTTCGGACTTCTTGGCTCATTCCGAATGTCACTACGGTTCTTAGTGAATGATAGAGACTGAGAGGACAACTCACCGCTATCATTGAGTTACCCTTGAGGACCTGGAGCCTAATACTTACCGGTAGTGAGTAAGGGTCAGTGTTTACCGTTTGTGTCGTTGACAACGCGCTTGACGTCGGCTGTCTTGCGTGTCTACGCCGAAAACGGGTAGCCTATTATTCTATGGCTTTTTTGTAATTATGACGGCATACGGACTCTATGAGCCTGAATACTCAGGCGTGAAAAAGGCTGAAACCTTTTGCCCTAAATACTGATGGCCAAAAGGTGTCCATTTTAGACAAAATCACGCGAAAATTATCCGATTGTCAACGCAGGCAAAGTAGGCGACGACGGGATCGTTCTGGCAGGCCCGCAAAGGGGTCAATCACACTGGCTATATGCATGGCCCATTGAGTTTTGTTTCAATCTCTATTGTGAACTGAATACGTGTAGTACTATGCAAAGTAAGTCCATAAGTTTGACTCACTGATTACGATCGACTCTCTTATAACCCACAGTCCTCGGTGGACACCTCCGGTTACCACCTATGGGTTTCTGGAGAGTGCGGGTGGCGAGAGAGCCTGTTGGCCATCCGGGCCGGTCAGGGCAGAGAGTAGCCGAGGAGCACCGGAAGAAAAACTTTCATCCCGGACTTGACCTAAACGAGCATTTTACTTTCCCTTAAGGCATTTTTAGTTTTAGACCGAAGTAGGCCTGTCCACAGTCAAGATTCCCCAAAGTCTGAGTCACACCCAGTGCTTCGGTACCCATAGCAGCGGTTTCTGACCCGGAGTACAACCCTTCATGGTAGGTTTAAGGGTTTCGAACCCAGCCAAATCACTATGGGTTATGGGGTTTAGCCAATTTATGGGTTTTGAGTAGGTTTTCAGCGGGCACCAAGTTGTTGGACATCGAAAACCTTTGGAATATTGGAGCTTATGGGTTATCACATATATGGGACAAGACAGTCGGCTGTACTAATGCCAAAGACTTATTTTCAAGGTTGTAACAGTGGTTTTCAAACGCCGCTTCAATCCGCGTTTCAAACAAGTCACCGAGAAATTGTTTTTGTTTTTCATAAGAACCTATAGGCTGGCTCTGTCGAGCAGGGTAAAAAATGACTAATTCATGAATGAGATCTGATCCATTTCTATCTGTGTCTGGAGGAGATTCGGAGCAGTAGAAAAGAAACGGTTTCAAAATGGTGCGAACGACTCCAGAGCAGCTTCATTTTGTGTCGTTTCAAACCACCGGTTCAATACCAAAGTTCTTTTTGAAACGATGCATTAAAACGGCGTATTATTGAGCCCCGTTGTGGCCACCACTAAATTCTCGCTCGGGGCCATGCCAAGGCTGACGTCGATTATTTGGACCCCTCAGAATCATTGTAAGAAAGTATCTTGCAGGACGTCTCGAAGGGTTTCGAGGATGGGCCCAGTTGATATATTACAATGACGCGACATGGAAACGAAGGAACGAGATTGCGAAGGCGACGTTCTCCTGAGGCCGATTGAAAACATATCAGAAGGGTCCCTTTTTCAATGTGGTGTCCAAGAGGTTTACGTATAGCGAGACTATTATCCAGTGAGAAGGAAGGATGTCGTAAGCGGTATTTACGTGCCAACTGTTTTTTTCGACGATTAATCGGCATTACAAGAGAGCGTAGTTGTGAGGATCTGGGATACCTGCAATTAGCACGCTCCCCAACTGGACCAACTTAAGGCCATAATGCTCGAGTCATTGAGCATAGTTGCAGGGGCTATATAAGCAGTAAGGAAATACTTACACTAGTACGTGGACCGTGTGGCGGCCAAAGCAGTTAAAGGTCTGGATTTCAACTAGTTCCGATTTTTGATGCATCTCCACTAATACCGTATTGGATCTCAGCTCAGGATTATGTTACTGAGACCGGCAGAAATATTATGAATTATGGATACTCCCTAGTGACCCTGACTTGTTCAAAAATCGTTTGCTCGGTACCTCTAGGGTATATCAAAGTGCATTGGCTTGTTTGTCAGCTCCGGAAACGCTGCCGCCCTCCCCCCAACCCCTGGGTATGTTGACTCCAAGAGCAGGAAGTGCGAAGCCCTCAGCTGATGTTCTACAACTCAGGTGATATCTCTTTTTATTGTACTCGCACCGGTGCTTTGTATCTGATTGTGACGTCGTGAACAGAGGCTTCCTCTCCTCCTTCTTTTCATACTTGGGAATATCGCTATGCACCTTGGTCATCTTTGTTGCCGCCATTCTGTCTTTGCACCCGTTATCCAGGCAGGTAACAGACAGAGTCAGTTTCCGTGTCATGATATACGCGTTGTGCGCAACGTGAGGTCAACATAGTTTGTTGTACAGAACAATTCAGGCTGATAACTCTCCAAGGGTGATATATCTCATAGCTATGTTGCTATCCAACGTCTCAGACCAGACGTGCCGAATCTGGGGATCGGTCGTTGTAGTAAGTAGTCATACTGTCGTTTACGGTCTATAGTTGTTCACTGAAGAGTTAAGTCCACGTTGCAGATAACTTCGTTTCTATTCTTTAGTATTGGGCTCAATCTTCAGTATGTATTTACTTTTCTCCTCAGATTGTTGAGTATCTCAGTTTCTAGAAGATTGGTGATGATCCACGGAATCGATGGGACGAGGATGGAGAAGTTTTACATTGGAGGGAGTTTATTTCTGGCAACCCTGTTGGGAGTCATAGCCTACCTATCCGATCAAATAATGTGAGTTCGTTGGAGTTACCGCTATTCTTTCGTGATTCACCCCAGGGAATGCACCAAGTTATGTTCCTTCTCAAAATGAGTGCTATATCAGGGAACCGGGATGGCAGGTGCGTACCGTATCCTGCCACTAGTTACAACGGATTCTTAACATTCGACTTATACACAGCTCGGCCTACAGCATTTGTGGAATTTACTGGCTATA
>MU128128.1:3734-19185 GCA_014904975.1 Marasmius fiardii PR-910
ACAAGAAACCACCCCGAAACTATTGCTCGAAAGGAGTACATCTGTCCGCTATGTAAAAGCCTCAGAAACGTCATCATCCCCGTTATGAATCCTCCCAATGCGAGTCTGAACAGCGTTCCATTCGCAGATTAGATACGATCTGCTGGTATCAGGATTTTGAAGTCGAAACCAGACCCTCAGTTGGAGTCGTTACAGTTCCGAAATGGAACAGGGGAGTTTGTGTTTTGGAGTGTTCAAGATCCGGCGTATACTTCTATCTTCCGAAATCAGGAAAAGGTGGATGGTAGTGATCCGATGAAGATGGTTGGTACGGTTATGGCTGTTTCAAAGTCGTTGTCTCAGCAGACGAGGCACCTTAGAGATAGGAATGAGCCTGAGCCTGGGGAACGAGGTGCTGGGATTTACTTACCCGAGGAGCTCATTGGGTACTCCATCAGCTGTATTGAGATTGCACTTCGCGGAGTTGAGTCTAGGGGAGATGCCAGTGGAGGGCTGTTGTTGGAGAGATGGGTTGTGTTGTATCTATATGGTAACAGCGGATCGTTTACGCAGCCGCCGTACTTGGATGTTCATGGAGAGATTGATGTTTTGATGAGGTACGTATCCTTCACTACTATTTGTCTCCTGTTTCTCTGACTTCATATCTACTTTCACTCATTGTAGACGCGGCCGCAGGGAGTGCCTCCATCACGCTCGATGGGAAGATGTTCGTAAGACGTGGTTAAATCATCAGATACCTACCGTGATTGCTATGAAGTTGGAGAGTTCTTTGGATTTGGGAGGTTGGGAGACGCTTTGATTTCAGAAACGGGGGGTTTAAAATCATCCTTCTTTCTCTTTGTTGTCGGAATTGTTTTTTTTTACCTCGTCGCCATTGGTGGATTAATTGCCACACTTTTGTCCCTTGCGCATTGTCAATTTATTGTATTCCTATCTCACAGCATCCGTAAAACTGCAGCTGCAAGTCGCAAATGGAATTGAAGTACTCGTATATAACCTGAACAAAGACTCTCTTGTGCTGCAACTGCTACCATACTTATTCCTTCCATTCTATGACCTGGGAATGCTTCTTATGGCTACCGGAATGACGATGTATGTAGACGATAGTGGGTATATTAGTATGTATAGTATATGGACATAAATGGGAACTGGAGGGGCACCCAGAGAAGTGGCAAAAAATAACACTGTGGAGAAAGAAGGGGGAATGTCCGAACCGTGCTCGCTCGCCTAGGGATTTTCTTCGTCTTTTTCAATAGTTCCATCATTGATCTTCTGGTCCCGCATCTATCCCCGTCCCGCAAGGTTGGATGTTAGATGGCTAGGCTGCTAAAACATCGGGATGAAGAGGCGGTTGAGAACTCGGAAAACGGGGGGTTAAAGGCATCGATAATGTGAATGTGGTGGTAGATTTCCGAGGGGAGCCAGGAGGGCCGAACGGCGCATACACCGTGACGGGTGCTAGATGATGGGAAGATGCATATGATGGGGGGATATGGATATGAATGTAAAAAAAAGGCTGTCGGCTCTTTGATGCGTGTAATTCGCACGACTGAAGACTTTGGGGGGAGCACAGCTATGCCCAGAACTCGGACTAAGTTAGTCTACATCAAGGAGTTGCTCTGAATTGCTCAATTGATCTGCAGAGGCGAGCATGCGAGCGTAGTCCGGGACTAACACGCTGGAAAACCGCACAGGTTTCATGACTGCTGGAAGAATTTAAGATTCAGAAAGCATTCTGAAAGGTATCCCTCACCTCGACATGTTCCTAATGATTTCCCAATGAGTACGGTGTTGAGAGAATGTGGAGACTGTGTGGTGAAGCGCTGGTAGTGAACACACAAAGACTGGAGCTGAGGCTCGACAGTCAGCAACTAGTCCCAATGACAAAGATGATCAATATAACCCAGTATCCTACAGAGTACAAATACGCACCTAGTCCCAATGACAAAGAGGTCAAGATGGGGGACTAGGTGACAAGTCGTCCTATATATACTGCCTGGCATGTGACCTATGATGTCGTGACCTGGTCATGCGGAAACTAATAGAACGTAGCGGAAGGTAACAGAATGCAATGGAATGAAGGTAGAATCAAGAGATGAAACAGGAATGATGTCGTGTATCATAGTCAAAGGAAAAGAGACCATAGAAGAATAAAGAAAATATTACACACTTTGTCACAGACTGTGAGTTTGGGGTGAATTCTGAGAGTCCTGTCATAAACAACTTGCTACCGATCTGATGCAACATGTCAAAACGTTACCTTGATTTCCATCAAATAATATGTCAAGTGAGTAGGAATCGTCATCCGAGTCTATCCACATAAGATAAAAAGCAGAGATTGTCAGAAGCAGTTCAAACAGACCAAAAAATGAGAAGCTACCTTTGTCAAGTTCTTGAAATCGGGTCTCAAGAGGTACAACTTCCCAGGGCTGATACCCCATGGATCGTGCAAAATCTGTGGTTCGAGGGTCAAATCCCCTCGCAATTTGGTAATCATGGAGGGTTTTGTAGACTTTGGTAGGCCATGTGTGCTGGTCATGAATCACTTGAAGGGAGAGCTTGAAGGGAAGGCCGAGGTACTCGCACATGGACCACAGGAGAGGATTTCGCCCAGTTGGGTCATGGGACCAGAAATAGAAGCGTCTATTTGGGGAAAAATGATTCTCGAGGAAAAAGTAAATCGGATCGCATAGTTGGTGGCGTTGTTGTTTGGATTTAGATCTTTCAAGTGTTCCTTTGAGCTCAAAGCGAGGGTAAACAAGTGCTGATGACCATTAGTCTGAAATTGATCAACACTCAAAAATTCACTCACTGTATTGAGAAAGGTCTTCATCGAGCCAAATGCCACGAGCATGAAAAGCACTCAAAGCTTGGGAAAACCACAAGTATTGTTCATTCATAGAACGCACTTTTAAATGACACTGATCATCTTTGAGGCGAAACCTTTCGAGTGGAATCAATAGATTGAAGGGTAAACTGGATTTTTGGATATTTACCTGATTAGTCCACATGTCACTTTCTTCTCGTCGAAACCTCCATTCTCTTTCCACTTTACATTATTATTCCGCCAAGCAATGATTGAATTATGTAAACTTGAAATGACTTGGGGATGATTTGATTGAAAAGTCTTGGCATGCTTAAAAGGATAGTGTATGTAAAGCAAGGAAAGAAGGCGATTATCCTTTTTTATGCTGGCCAAATAGCGGGGAAAGACGCCTTCTTTGAGAAATTCCACGTCTGCAGGAGCTGTGAAATGGCTAAAAATAGACCAACCCCAGAATTCAGGCCCAGCAGGTCCACGACAGAATTTTCCTTTCACAGGATCCATCCATATCTTATTTGTAGAACAATCCAAAGTTTTCTATATCATTGGTAAGTCAAACTCTCTACCAAACACAGGTCACTCACACTCAGTGCACTAAAATACTCTATCCCCAACCCTTTTGGCACTCCGGCATCAAATTGAATATGTGCCGCTGGGATCAGCTCTGGAACAAAGATGTCAACAAGGGTCAGTAGTGCTCCGTTGATGAAACATACCTCCGCAGAAAATTAATAAAGGTATAGAAGACATATTATAACCAAATAATGGAACGTCCCTAACGGAACATTTCAGCAAATACCTGTAATCAAAAGAAACATGACTTACCGGCACCAATCCGCAGAACACGACAGGAAATCTCGACGCCATTCCTAATCACACACTCGTCAGTCCGCCGATACAAATCATTTTTGAGCCGTTCATACCTCCATCGCATTCCGCCCACGATATGTCTTGACCGTAAACTTCTTCTGCGCAAAGGATCCAACAATATTAAGTTCAGCGTGATAGACAGCCGCCTCTGTGTCATCTCCGTCTTCCCATTGCCATTTCTGCCGCGAACAGTAGAAAACATCACTCGAATACTTGTGTATATCTCCTCGTTTGACCTCGGTGAACTGTAAAAGGTAACATTAGGGCTAGGCTGTACTAGAAAAACTGTGTGCACGTGAACCTGATCAAGTTCTGGTAGATCCATTCTGATGTTCAAGTCCTTTTTTTGTGGAGCATGAATGCAAGTCTGTTGTACGTTGCAAAGATGGTACTGGTCCCTTCCAATGTTGGAAAAGGAGCCCCCGTAAACCGTGACTTCAGATGCATGGTTCAACATCTCATTTCGAGTATGGCTGTTGGGCACCGTGGAAGGATGAGAAGAGGAGGACGACATGTTTTGTTTTCAGAAAGGGCAGAATGAGGTTTGAGGGTGCCCCGGCAGCTCAATAAAAAGGAAAAAGAGGCACGGAAAACGCATGTTAAGAAAGCTGTAGACATTGCATGATACACGCGCACGTATGCGGTTTTTCCACTAAAAAGGAGAACCCAATCATCACACTGATATCGAGATATCACAGCTGCAGTTCGGAGGTGGAAATTCCGAGTCGGATTTTAGCGCTCTGTACACAGCCCGGTATAGCCAAACAACCGCCCGCATTGAAATCACTCTTGCCCGTGTCGTCGATTGGTCCTCAGATTCCACCTCACCTAAACGCGACTCGGAAGAAAAGAATGTTATTGCTGGTCCCAAAATCCGCTCAGACTTCAAGAAACGTGCCAGGACGACTGAAGAGGTCGCAGTTTTCGGGCGCCCAATAATTATTAAAACTGCTGCTGAAGAAGAGAAGGATGACTGCTTCCATGCCAGCTTTACCGCCATATCTTACAGCCTCACAATCGGGGCCTGACCATCAACAAATAGAAGGATGCTAGGTCCAGCGTCTCCGCCGCAACACGGCCTGTACTCCGACGATAACGGCGACGATGTTGATTCAATGCATCTTCCTGTTCGATATCAGAAATCTGCGGAGGTAGATGGGGTGAAGCAGCTCTCTGAACAGGAAGAAAAGCGATGGAAAGGTATCGAGGTCAGTAGACTTTTTTTTCGTAAAAAGTCCGCTTTCTCTTGTTGAATTCCTTTTTTGTTGCAGATAAGAAGGCTCTTAAATGAAACGAGTGGATCTTGGAACCACTGTCTTCAGCGGAATTGGTGGGGCAGTGAGTCTCTGATTATCTTTTTTCCAAACGCGTTAACATCAACCATCTAGATCTCGACCCGGGAAAGGATTGTCAGTTTTCTCAGTCTACGGCAAGTGCAACGCCCAATCCGTTCAACACCTCAACAGCTCTAAGAAAAGACTGCCTCATGATCAACCACGAAAGTCCAACACATGAACTTGATTGGTTTATGAGAAACCGGAACAGCGGGCCAAGGAGACGTAAACCCGTCATTCAGCTTTATTCGCATCATTCTGAACATGGTTATAGCTGACATTTCATGAGAAAGTAGGACCCCATTCAGTGCGACGCCATGCAATTTGATGTTTCACACTGATCTGTGGTCTACAAACACCTTGTCTTCCTCGATGCCGAGTCGTGGCAAGAGTGGCCGTAAAACAGAATACTTAGTTTACAGTGGCAGCAGTAGGGATGATGAAGGGACGTCCCTGAAAGGGCCAAATGCTCCGTGTTAGACCTGATCGAGATCACCCGTTGTAGACATATGGGATACACCTCGAGCGACTTCATCCCGTTGACTAAAAGTACGGTTTATATACACAAACCATTCAGCCTTTTCAAGCTAAATACCTAAACACATTCCTGTCCGTATCACTCCTTTCCAAATACTCCTCTTCAACCAATGTATCAATCCTCTTCTTGATCATCGGAACCTGCGGCGCAAAGTACTTCTTAACAGCATCAAGACCAACAACTCGAAAGCCGTTTCTTTCTTCGCCTTCTTTATACGAACCACTGCAGCGTCGATAACGTGTTTACGATCACCTTCAATGGCCTCTTGTGTCTGTTGAGATTCCTTGACCTTTTTGTTCCATGTAGCGGCGTCAGAAAGGCGAACAGTCAGAGAGCACACGAGGTTGACGTACCGAAACGTTCGCCTGAATTGAATTGACATGGATCTTTGACCGAGCATCGACAAAGTCATTATTGAAGAGGAACACATCCTCGTCTTTGACCTCAGCACTCATAGGAACTTTCTTCAACACCCTCTTCTTCCCACAAGCCAAACTCTGCAGCGTGCGTCTAAGCTCGTCGTCAACTATAAGAAAAACCAAAGAAGCGTGATCAGTGGTTCGCGTTGACAGAATAAAGATGAAAAATCAGACGCACAGATACCAGTGGCCTCCTTGATCTCCGCGTAGCCCAACTCGGTAGACTCGTTGAACAGTAACAACACCAACCCTTGGAACATACTAACAGAAAGCTCCTTCGGTGCAGCTTTGAATCGTGCCCTGACATCCATAGTACCAAGGGAATGATCCCAGGTCAACTTTCGCTTCGGATGCCTTTTCTGGTAGTACTTTCTATCTAGAACAGACGACGACATCTGGTCAGCGCCATAGAAAGGACCTTGAGAGACAACAGACACACCTCGGGCGGTAAAATAACTGTGTGGGGAAAGGCCAAGCACTCGTTTGAAGCACCATCACAAACAGTTCCTGTCCCGGACTATCGTCTCGGAGCTTCGAATGATAATCCGCCATCATCTCCCGTGCCAAATCCATATCAGTAAACATATTCTGCGCGTCATCAAACTCCGAGTCGTAGTCTGCAAAAAGGGGGAAAGGTCAACCACACGTGCACACAAACGACACCCAAAGAAACATGAGAAAAACGTACGATCCCTCAACGTCTTCCTCTCAAACGCATCCTCTGCATCAACAACCTCTTCGCCAGCTTTCGATGATAAAACCTTCTAAACCGTCCGTATACCGATACAGCTCCAAGACTTTATTTAGTCAGTGAATCCCAAAATTCAGCATCAGTCATGGTTCCCTGTCCTTTTCGAAGAATCTTGTCAAGGTGTTTAGCGAGAGCCTCAGCTGGCTTCATCCTACGAGCTCGGAATCCGAGCGTGAAAGCGTCGAGCTTTAGCGGTCAAGAGGCTTTCAACCATCGTAGTTTCGGTATCTTGAACGATATGTTTCACTCTTCCTGCATAATGCATTGCCCATCGATCAGATATTCGTAGAGGAAAGAACACGTAAACTGATGACGCACGCGGAAATACTCCCCAAAGGCGATACACATCTGTTTCTTGCGTTCAGTTCTAACGTAGAGCTCGTACATCTTGAAGAGAGCGTCGGTCTCTTTCGTGCCGGGTGGGTGCTGTGATTGCGGCGATCCAGAAGCTTGGAGAGTTCCCTTGAAATGTCCTTATCATCCTCCTGCCGACGACACCGAGAATCCCTCCGCCACTCATCCCTCTTCCTCTTCCTCCTCGAATCGAGGATCTCAAAGACCGATTCCTGAAATTGTACCCCCCGTGAAAGATTATCCGTACCCCATATCAGTACCTTCAGAACTCAAAGAAACAATGAACCGAACAGTCGGATACGCTCTCGATTTTGTTCTCGACACCCTGGATTACTCCCCTCGGTACCCTCCAACGAGGCGGATCTACGCCTCCAGCCTTCCGCAGATCCAATGATGAAGGATCAGTATTGCGTTATTATCTGGAACGACGACAAACACTCTTTTGACGAGGTTATCAAACTCATCTGCGATTTGACTGGCCGGTCTAGAGAGGAAGCTACGGAAATGACGCAACGGATAGACGAGAATGGGAGAGAGATGATTGAAATGAGCACGGATGTTTCCAGGTTACTCGAGATGGCCCAAAGTATCGCTCAAACCGATTTGGGTGTTACTATTCGAAGGGCGTACGACACGTTCCGGGAACAGGTTGCGTCGGTCATCATTGAGTGGCTTGTTGATCTCACTCAGTGTCGATTGGGGACGGATACGTTGATATTGAGGGAGATTATTGCGGAGGAGATGCTTACGCCACGAAGGAGGGAGAATGCTTCGTATCCACATAACGCCCAAGCGTTGCTTTCGCTACACGATATTCGGGAGCCTACGAGGTTCGATTGTTTGTTTCTTTCCCATACACGGCTGTGGAAGAAACCGCGGTTGAGCCTGAAGGAGATCTATACCGCCATCCTTACTTTAGGTCGGGATCACAAGCTGGCAGTCGGTGAGTACAGTATCGCCTTCAGACACCCGCGCAACTACTAACGACTTCTACTTTCCCAATAGCCGGCCACTTTGCTCGTGTCTACCACCGAGTAATCGATGCCTACCTCCTAGTCGACCGAGAAGCTGAAACATCAATCAAATACTTCGCTCTCCAACTATTCACAGTCCCCTCTGTAGCCACCCACATCGTCCGGACCCACAAGATCATCACACGTCTCCTCGCCATCATCACCGCCTTCTTCACAAAACAAATCGCCGACAAACACATCGCTTACCCACCTAACCCAACTATCTACAATCTAGACGTCGATACCTTCCCGTTCAAATCCAAACGGTTCATGCCTGTTTTCAGTGACCTCCGTTATCTATGCAACAACGAACCCGTTCAGCATCTCATTGCTCACAACCCAGAGTATATCATTCAATTTTTCGAAAACGTGTCAACTGTTCATGTGTGTCAACCCTAACAAACGTGCGGTTACGAACCATGTGGAGTTCGAAACGGATGCGTGAATTAGCGTTTTTAACGTTACTTTTGTCTTTATCCCGAGTGATAAAGGTTTATGGATCTGCGTTTGCGAGGGCCACGACTGCGGAGTTGGTTTCGGCTATAAACACGGTTATGCATAACATTCTTATGGTCTGCACGTTGAACGAGGATCGGCTGGACAGAACCAAGTACCCGCCGATCACGTTTCATAAAGTTCACTTTGGGGATGCGACGTATAGTGTGGTAGAGTTTGATGTTTTTGGAGGGGTGGGTCAGTTTTCATCATTCGTTGCATTGGTTGTTGGCGGAGGTGTTCAAGCATGTTGATTTGTTGACTGAGGAGGTTGGGAGAGGTTGGGATGAGTTGTTTGAGGGAGGTTGTGTTGAGGAGGGCTAGTGAGCAGGCTATCTTGACTGTTGTTGATTAATCTCTGAGAGGTGCGTTTTCTCTGTTTTGCTAAAGCTTTTAGTCCGAGTTGAAGTCTGATTTTTCGTTCATTGGGTTCCAGTTCTCGCTATGATCGCATAGATCCGAACGGGTTTATGGGTTCGGAACGGTTTTCGTGATTCGAGGTCAACTTTTGCATTATCGGGATTTCATGCTTCGAGAGCTATGCTACGACCAGGATCTCTTCATGCTTCAAGTCGCCCTCGTCATCCTCGACCCCAACACTGTTATCATCACTATCCTAGACAGATTTGGACTGTTGGGATACTTCTCGGGGGCGTTCCTCCATTCGACTTACGACCCCATTCAATTAGCTGGAATGGTGGAAGAAGTGCTTTACGTCTTCATCACTATACTTAGTGAAAGCGCTAGCATCTCCAAATTGCCTATAGAAAAGCAAGTACGCAGGGAACTCATACATGCTTTGGCTATTGGTGCTTGTTCCTATCAGGATTTGATCAAGCGCGTTTCGGAGCGCTTAGTGGAAGACGCGTGGTTCGAAAGGGTGTTGAAAGAAGTTGCGACCTTCCGCCCTCCAGAGTCGACTTCTGACACGGGGTCGTACGAGTTGAAAGATGAGGCGTACAACGAAGTCAACCCCTTCTTTTACCATTATACGAGGAACAAACGGGAAGAGGTGGAGGTAGTTTTGAAGAATAGATTGAAGAAGAAGAATCCGAAGTTGACGGACCCTGTATGGATTCCTAAACCAATGGACACGAACATTGAATCAGAAGCGTTACTTCAAGTGATGTTTTATTCGATCTACAATGTTCTCGTTCTCACAGCTTCCTCTGGAACTGCTCCTCCATCTGGAGAGGCTATACTTGATCAAGTGTTGCATTTGATCATGTTGGCGCTTGTAGAGCGCGTCGTCATTTTTTCTCGCCTATCCGCTGTCAAAATGTTCGAAGAGGAGAAGACGGTAATAGATGTTCCGTGTGCTTTGGAGCATAACTGTAATTTCAAGCCTTATAAAGCACGGGTCAGCTGGATCCTCGACCAAATCGAGAAGTACGCACCTCTTGAAGTTCAAAGTCGGAGGTTCATTCCCAATGCTGCGGAAGGAGGTGCGCCTGACCCGGAGGAGATGAAGAAGAAAGCTGCTAAAGCTCGTCAGGAGGCCATTATCAAACAGATGAAGCAGCAGCAAGCTAGCTTCGCTATCAATTTTGACGACGTGGACGACGAAGAAGACGAGGATATGCTTGACGCGGAGGAGCAGGAAGTCACGTACGGAACGTGGTATCGTCTGTCAGGAGAACCTCAGCCAGTCGAAATCGTTTGGAACGTTAGGGATGGTACAACCTAGTCGGTTTATTCGTCGTCAACCGGATGGGTATACGTCGTACCTAAACTTTGTTTTGGGATCCCCGACTTCGATGGATCGTTTTCTACTTTCCTTGCTATTGCCTACATTCCCACCTCAGGATGCCGACGCTCAGGACGAAAAAGCTGGAGTATCCGTTACTTATGATGGGTTCCCGCACCAGTTTACAAGGTTTGGGCTACATGCGTCTGTGTGTAGCCATATGATGCATCTCGAATGCTTCCAAGTCTCTGTAGCTCACATGATTTATGTTGACTCTATGCTAACATTATGCTAATGTTATTTAACTTGAATGAAACTTTAGAATAAGTTTTGTATAAAGGGGAAGAGCTTTATGGAAGATTTATGCTAAGGCCTGGATCAGCATAATGTATACCATGGGAATAGCATAATTCATTCTGATATAAAATAAAGCAAGTCTGATTTATGTTGAAATTATGAAAATGATTCTGTTAACATAGTGAACATGATTTATACTTACATTATGCTAACCTTATTGAAAGGAAGAGCTCAGCATAGTGACAAGATAAATTCAACATAATGTATATGTTTTTCATTAACATTATGTTGAATGTAATATTAGAGTAAAATAAAGCAATGCTTCACTGATATCATGGTATTCAAGTAATGTTAAAGAACAAAAAAACAAAGGCCAGTATATCAGACTTATGTTAAGCAGAAAAATCTGGTATAGGTTTATTATTTGAAACCAGTGCATGATTAAAATGATGTTATGTTAATAGTAATTGACAGTATAGGGTGGGCAATTAATACAGTCGCACATAGCTATTCTATCAGTGGAGGGAATGTAAATGATTGTGAAGGAATGTGAAGGAAATGTAAATGATTGTGTAGAAATGCAAATGATTGTGAAGGAATGTGAAGGGAATGTGAATTGAGGACGAATTTGGTGGTTCACAAAAAAGCTAGGAGCAAGGTCAATATGTTCAAGGTTTAATAACATTGTGGCTATTATGTATGTATATATGCATAATTTGTCCACAAGATTTTATGCTAATTAACAACTCAGTATTGAATCAGCCCTGCTATATGCATGTTCTCTGTTGATTACAATAATACTGGAAACAGTGATACGGAATTATGATTCTGGTGGTACTATACCATTCGATGTTGAAGTTGTTTCAAACTTGATATCTGTAAGTGCCCTTCTGAATAAAACTTTCCATACTTATATAGCTCACATCTATCTTTCCAGGGACTTGCTCCTACAATGGTTATTGTTCGGGTAGCATATGGCAAATCTGTGGACTGTGGTATTCAGCAGCAACTGTCCACATTCCGTATTGCCGACATTCAGGCTAGCCAACAGAGGTCTATTGCTACCAGGCAAGGCACTATCAACCTATACACACAATCTCAGCACAACATGGGTGACTCACAAGAAAATCTACATGCTATCAAAATAGCGGGTGCAGATGAAATGGTCTAGATGATAGGGATAATTGGGGCGGACACTTTTAAATGATTGATTTAACTGTTAAACTCTCCTTTCTCACTTATTCATAACATTCGGACATTTATGTGTTTATTGTTCTGCTCTTGACTGTATAACCTGAATTTATATGTTTTCAGAAATTCATGACTTGAACTCATCACTCTCTAACTCAATCCTGCCAGAGAGTCTCAGAATCTAGTCGCATGGAGATCATTTTGCACAATTACTGTCTTCTACACCAGAATAACTTTGGTAGCATTAGACCAACTTCAACTCCCGCCGTTATTGGATTTTCTAACAAATGATTCTGAGGGTCAACTGCAATCAGCCTGATTCCGGACCACCTAGTAAAGGCCTTTGTTTCAGAGTTCATGCAGGTATTCAAACTTCATTAGGTTGTCTACATTGCCCAATTTAGATCAGAGTTGTTGAATTGGGCCTGCCTACTCAGTTGATACAGGTATTGGTTCACATTCTTGAGCTTTCATGGTTTGTGGTGTGTATTTAGCAGGCGTTACTAGTGGCAGAGTCCGAAGTCGAGAAGAAGTTCGCTTTTTAGCGTCGAGGGAGACGGGAAATCCAATTGCTTCCTTTTATCATCTGCTCTGTGGTATGTTATATTCCATGGTATGAAAACAAAATGGATGAGAGAGGGAATTGTTGACCAAATGAGTCGGGGTTGTGTTTTTAGGCATTGCCCAGTTGGTGTTACAGACTTTTTAAGACAACTGGACCGTCATAGATTGCGGTGGGCCTATCCGGAACTGCAAAAGGGCAACTTGAGAATACCCAAGTGATTCCAAATGTTCTTAGACTGGTCATAAGCTGTTGGCCGTCGATCCGAATTCAAAATCTCGTCGACTCAGCGGTCACGGGTAACTCCCCTTCCGAATTGACTGAAATGGGTCAGTATCTCTTTTTTTTGGGCTCTTCATACCACCTAGTTACTACTATGCAGCTGCTTCCGAAGCATTACACGTAAGCTGTATCATATAATTGATCATCTGTATAGCTACCTTGTAACTAGCATGAAAGGGTACAGCGTAATATACCTGTACCATGGCCATAAAAGTCTAATCTTGAAAACTGTGCTGCATCAGAAGCAAAGCTGACTTAAAGTTCAGACCCACAAATGCCCACAATAATCGTTTGACCAGGCACCCCCATCATCATGCATCAGTGCCTTGCGCGTCTCCCCCAACCTTTTCCCCCAACCCTTTCCCTTGCTTTATAACATTCCGCAGGGAAGTTTTTATCAATTATCTCGATAGTCTACACTTAGGTTATGGACATAGTGTTCTCCTTCCTGCGCACCGCAGGTACCATAACATAACTGCTTTTTGAATCCTCAAACAGGTCTCATTCTAAGGTTAGGCTGAGCGCAGAACTGGCACAGATAATTTCAAGTGTCGATGTCGATGAAATCTACATCTCTACAGTCAAGGCAGCTTTGGATTTATAAAGCCCTCAGGTTGTTGAAAAAGGAAAGATTATGTATGGATTCATTGTCGCTTTCAGACGTGTCCCGTTGTTGATGCTGGCGCTCGATTACCGAGAATTGAATGGTTTCTCCTAAGTTCTCCAGGATTTCCGATTGGATATGTAGGTGACTGGCTTAATTAATTCGGTCGCGACCAGTTCACTGATTTGGCTTTTTAAAACGGTTCGTGGCGGTAACATCATTATGCCATTGGGCATGAAGGATACAAGTGTGATGACACCGGCTTAACCCCGATTTATGTCAGGCTATTTCTAGAGTAAGATTGGAGTACTTATCTCATTCAGAGGACGAGAACGGTGTTTGTCTGTTCTTTGTCTTCGCCAAGAGGGGTATAAGTTAGCGAATGACAGGCTAGTATGGTAATATCCTATCACTGAGACTGATTTGGGTCGAGAATTTTGTCGGCCTATATAATCATGGTCAGTGTCTTAGCCTTTTTTTTTTGGACAGAAAACTGGATGAAGATCCATGATGATGATACTCTAAGATGACAACTTTGCACAACTTCAAACGTAAGTATCAACTCCGCTTACTCTCAATAAAGGAGATATACTACACGGACTATGTATAGTAAAAAGGACCCGGCGATAACATTTATATTCCCAAGGCTGAGCAATTGAAACAGTAAGCTTAGATGGCAGTTCTCTAGAGTTGCTCAAAACAGACTCTGAATGAAGAAAGCACAGTCTAGACTTCCTTCCTAATTGCCATTTTGCTCGTACTGACGATTTCGCTCCCGGCCCGTTCTCAGATTTCCAAACGTAGCTGCGGCCTTCGCTTCGAATTCGAGCCGACTCATATGGTATCGTAGCGCAGGTCAAAGTTATAACTACCTCTCCATTCAAAACGTCAGATTACCTATGGAGTGGCAGTGTAATCCGTTAGACTGGTGACAAGCCCAGATGTTTTGACGAAGAGCCACAGGGTAGCCGTGGAAACTGAGTACTGAGTACTGAACGTTAAGCTTGAAGGGATAAGTGGGCGGACCGGACCGGATGGTGTTCCGAGCCGAAATGACTGAACGTCACGTTGTCTTTTGAGGCTGGGTTTTGACACTTGCCTCTCATGTTCACCTTACCTCAGTCTCTTCATATCTCTTGAGCCAATTTCTTCTATGAATACTACGACGTCGATGTCGGATTACCTTCGCTGAGTCTCTTATACTAAGGTGACGGGGTCTGGCGAGCCTCGCCGCCGTTCAACTTTCCGGGAATAAATCCATTCCAAGCCCACTCTCAACGATGCCCAGCGGTCGTCGCGGATAATGATGAAAGGGAGGCTGTTAATGCAACGGCAAGCTTCTTTTTTTGGGGGTAATTGTACTCGATTTTCGTGTTTGATTTCGCCGCAGGGAACCCAGAATATCAAGTAACCCTTACCACTTTCATTTAAAAAATGGGGAATTTCTACGACTACGTTGCCGAAAAGACCCTCCATTGCATCCTTCGTCATTCCGGCCTGCTCGCGGTTTGTCCTAGTCATCGCTAATGGGGGTGCTGACATCGATTCCACTTCCTCTCTTTCATTAATTCATTCTCACGTTTGCAAACTCTGAAAAAGTCAAGAGGTGCTTCTCTTTGTGGATGGCTTTAGGGTTTTTGGGTTGTCGGTGATATCGAAGTTGTTAGAAAATGGACTCGAGGACAATTTTTTGTGAAATTCCTTGGCCGTATTATTGCGGACGTTGTCGTGGATACAAATGTGGGTTACCAAGTCTCCGTTTTCGAAGGTTCCGTGTGGCTTCTAGAAACGTGTCGTCCGAGCTTCAACATCCAACGTCCTTACTGCCTAAATCCGCCTGGGTCACTATAATCTGCTGAAAACCGTGCACCTCTGGCATCGAAGGATTTTACTCCTCCCATTCTATCAATACTAAAGTATCCCTCGTGCCGACAACCTCTTCTAAATACCTTCCCCGCGTTATTCAAGCGTTGTCCATTGATCGATTATGGACTGGGAACCGAAATGCCTGGTATGTTCTGCAGACTGCGATTATTTCCTCGCTGAATGAAATAACTAGACAGCCGAGCCACCCGTTCGGGTTATGTTCCACACCGCGCTTGATAACCTTTTCACAAAGAACGCTCCGCCCTCTCCCTCCCAAGCCACCTTGCTGCAACAGGAAATGAATGAGATCAAATGTGCGATTTCATCTCTCGATGCCGAAATTGTTCAACTACGGGCCAAGTTG
>MU128129.1:0-15611 GCA_014904975.1 Marasmius fiardii PR-910
TATTTGTACTCTGTAGGATACTGGGTAGTATTGATCATCTTTGTCTTGGGACTAGTTGTTGACTGTCGAGCCTCAGCTCCAGTCTTTGTGTGTTCACTACCGGCACTTCACCACACCTGTCAAATCTAAGTTTTGACGAGCAGCACTAGCCTGGCATGTTGAGAAACCTGTCAGAGAATTCTGCACTGGTTGGATTGGTGGAGGGTATTGAGACTCTGATGCATATAGTGAATTGAGATGGGTGAACGGCTACGTACAGGAAGGGGAAAGAGTGAAGAGCTCAGGATCAGCTTGGGATCACTGTTCAGCATTTTTGTCAACAAAATGTCCCACGGCTCCACTGCACCTTGACATTGACCACATATAGTAACCACCCACATCCAGCATATGTAATATAAACATTTTGATCCACAACCACATGCACCATCATGCTTCCCCTCCTTCAACGCCCTTGTTCTCTGTTCCTACGATTGCTTCATTGGCTTGCAAAACACCCCTTGTTGCTGCCAAGATATTTATTAAGGCGTGCTTCCTCATCTGTGCACTCAATCATAAGGTTATTGCAAGCCTGCAGCAAAGCAGCAGGCAGAAATGAATTCTATTTCCCATCCAAGAATAAGAGGCTATTTCTAAAAAAAAAAAAAAAATTGCAGCAAAAGTATTTTTTTGGACACTGAGCTACTTGTATTATTTGGCTAGCAGGTATTTTCTATGGTTAGCCACAATAATAGCCTTTTGAGCATCACAGTCTCTTCTTGCATTGTAAATTGAAGCAGGTACAGGTATTGATATGATTCCATGTCTGAAGCTCGGACTTGAGTCAAGTCAAGACAACCTGACTTATAATGAAAAGATGGGCATTCATCTTCTCCTAAAATTCCCCCCACCAAGTTTATGGTGGATAATACAGTTTGGACCTTCAGGGTCAATAGGATATCCAACACTTATCCCACCATGGCAATAGTATACCTACAGGTTCTGGGTACAATCACTTATATATTGCCTCAAATGTACTGAAAGCTTTCAAAATCAGCCTAAGTAATATGGCAAAGTTAACCTAGATAAATTACATCATGATTCAGATATGTGCACTTGAAAGTCTACTATGGCTCTCTCAGATTTATACATATCTATATACTTCTTTCTAAGTTGTTATATATTTTGAGGATACTTTTGCACTGGTTAACTTCAATTCTGTCTATATGCTATATTTGAGAAACCTTTGCTGTTGCTCCAACCAGCTCAAGGTTTTACACTACAGCAGATCTTATTCAGGAGAGACCATGTAAAATTTTTATGAGCACAAGTTGTAATAACAACAAATCTGAATCATAGGATTATAAAAGTAGTAGTCAAGACAGGGATAGTAAAATGCCTCATGAGAGCTGAGAGCTGAAACCTATTAGCTTATAATCAAATGCCCTGTGCTGAAACCTGGCTGAAGTACCATGTGCTAGGATAGAGACATGCAGTCAGAACCCCAGTAATTAACTGAATTTGCCCAATGCCCACTCCCTCTAGCTAAGAAACCAAAGCTGACTATGTTTCACTCTACCATGGGCTGGACAGCTATGTGGTGATATGTCCTAGTTTGTTGGATAATTCAGGGAGGACTTATTGATATATTTGGATAACTTGTGAGAGGACCTAACTATTTGGTACAAAGCTGGTTTTTTAGCAATCTGTAGATTGGACTTCATAGTGTTGGAATTCAGGCTATGCATGCAGTTCATCATTGCTCGTTCCTTTGCTGGGATTGTAGATCATTCTGGAAAGATTCAGGCTCTGCCTTTACTAAGCAGCCCAGTAGTATTACTCAGTAGTTATAGAACTTTCTAGATACTTTTGTAGAGTATAAAAACCATGAATAAACCCGACCCTACCTTATCAGTTTGCTCTAATCTGGGACAAACTCACATTTAAGCAGAATTGTAAACCCTCAAAATCTAACACATAGCCAATCTGAAAAACAATTAGCCTGTTGTACTTGAACCATTGATGACATTGTCTGTACACCTTGGAAATATCAATAGCATTTGGCTGTTTGCTTTAATATCTACCACAAAACTTATGTGAACCATCATAATGAGAGCATTAAGAATACTGACCTGTTACAACAGTGGATACTTCTTTTCACTCCAATCTACTCACAAAAACTGTACTTGATAGAGACATTGCTATGCCCTTGACAACTTTTGTGATGTAGCAGTTTGTCCATCATGAGTCTGAGAGGTTACATAATTTATGCCTTTCTATAGTACCTGTAAGATAAATGACTTGAAAGATCTGTTCATAAACCTTTGAGAGGTACTTTTTCCTGTCAAGGTAGTAGTCAAGGCTTGATGACTGCTATTTATACCTGCTGCTTACCTTACATTTGCATGAGCTACCTTCCAGAGTCCCGGGAAAGGTGGCCAGAGCATTTGGGATGATGTATAAACATGGCTAACCAGAGTCAGTGACATTTCAATGACTCAGCAGCTGAGGAAGGTGCAGTACCACTTTGCAATGCTGAGGAGCACAGCCTGGGTTTTAGGATGTTGCTGATTTGAGGTATGTGCAGTATTTACCAAGGCTGGGATATTGAGAAGTGCTAGAATAACATTCAGTGGAGAACAAGATCAGAGATTCATACAGAGGGACTTGAGATACTGGCATATCTATTGAGGAGCTAACATTCTACCCTAATCAGTCACCATTATATTAGACCACTAGTCATAACATCTGACCACTATGTAATTAGTCATTGACTGGAAATGCTAATAATCTTGGAGCCAAGTATCAAATGTCCTGTGTTTATTTGCATTTTTGGTATGTAACTTAAGACCCAAAATTTGTAAATACCAGTTGCAAATGAAAGTTCTGGTTGTGACCAGTTCCTGGAGACTGTAATAAAATTGTCAAAATGCCAAATGCCAATTAAACTGCCAGAGAGGCTGCAGGCTGAACACAGCCTTGCACAGGGGACAGCTAAGTGGCTCATGGGGTTGCAGAAATGCATCTAAAAAGAACAATTTTCATTTCATTCATTCATTTGAATTCATAATAAATCACATTTCAGAAACACAGATGTCCACTTCACCAAACCTATTCTAACACTCTAACCCAAATCTGAGGATTTACTCTTGCTCTAGCTTCTTGTATTCAATATAAGTACAGCATCCTTCAATTTTACTCCACAGACTTACACTTAGAATATGTACTACATCACCTTGTAGAGATGCATCCTTACTCAATTTTGTATATAGTTCACTTCCATTCATTTGGATATAAAGGCTGCACACTCAAATGATGAGTCCCAGCCTAGTTATTTGAACAATACATTTCTAAGTTTACTCATTCAACTGCTTACAATACTATCTACTTACATAGACATTTTGTAGTGTAGAATAGTCTAAATAGTAGCAGATGTCTATTGGTGTAGATGTAGAAATTGAATTTGTTACCTTTATTCAATGTTGTCTTATGGTTTTTTTAGGATGCAAGAGAAACTAACAAATAAATCAATAATTATTCCCCATTTTGGGCATGTAACCTAGAAGTTGAAATTTGAAATAACCAATTACCTATGAAGAAACTTCTCCTTTTGTTTATGATCGACTATATAGTGCATTGGAAATTGGAATAAAATTATAGGGTCAAAATGCCAGAGATCAAAGAGGACTAGAACTGTGCTCAGCCGAAATCTTCAGCTTTGTTTGGGGGACAGCTAAGCGGCTCACGGTGTTGCAGAAATGCACCCAAAAGGAACAATTCTCATTTCATTTTGTAATGTGCCTCCCACATGGAAACATTCAGCAAAAATGCCAGAAAAGCACAACAGTGTCAGAGTGGGGTGAGAATGGCCTTAAGGATGACGCTCAAGAGGTCTCGAAGGAGGAGAAAGAGCGGAAGGAATGGGAACAGAATTTGACGGTAGTTAGCGCAGATGACAGTGCCGAAGTGCAAGGCTTGAAAGGTATGTATCCAATCCTACTGACTCTTTCGCACTACTGCATTCATAGCGCTTGCTAAACAACCAATCGCCGAACAAGATGCAGTACTTCAGCAAGCAGGAATTCCTGATTGGCACCCCACCAACTTGTGGGTACTTCCGATCTTACTGTTGAGGGAATTCCTCCAGGGTTCTATGATATCCGGGTTTCAGCCATTCGTCAGCATTTCAGACTCGCAGGAGACGAACCCAACACCCGGAGGAGAGGGCAGACTCGGCTCATTCATGAGGTTCGCGTCCTTCTCGCTAAACGAATACGATATCGAATTATCTGCCTTGTTTCAGAACGAAAGTGTAATTTCCGGAGTTGAAGATATTCCAAAACTCTTGGGCCTCACATTACATTCTATATGGAATCTCAGATACCGCAAAATGAGGAAGAATGACGTCCGAACGTAAACTCAAGGCGCAGGGACTCCGAAGTAAGCGAAGCAGTGCCTAGAAACGATACACATGAGTCAAATGTGAGTCAAGATAATGGTGACTCCGGCATCATTGTCCAGTGTCATGGTAGGCAGTTGCCGAACGCATTAGGGAGCGAGGGGCCCAACGTGAGTACTAGGGACTCCTTTTACCATTATCTTTTGGTGCGAATCTTCACTAGTAGTTGTCCTGTATTTCACTTACTTTGGTACTGTATGGTGGAGTATCAGAAGAGGCTAATCAAACTGGTTCCAAATATGGCGCAGCAAATACCGAAGATAGACGAGAGGCCCCAGCCGAGCCAAAGTCGTTCGGGTTTACAAGATTCGACTGTTTTTTGGATAGATCTCAGTTCGTTCAACGGTCTGCGGGCTATAAGGCCAATCAGGCTGTGACGTGACAAAGGCGCGTTTTCGAACTTTCTCTCAAGCTTGTCGAGCACCCACGATGTCCCAGACCCTTTGTACTCTCAGACCACCTTCAAGGAAACTAGCCTCGTAAATTTCATCGGCTCAAGACTCAACTCTCGAAACCCCGAGCGTCAAGATACTTAACGCCCAATCAAAATCTGTGAGTCACCAATTCGTGAACCATTTGCTCAATTTGATTCAGGAAGCCAACAGGTTCTATGGAATGATCGCAAAAGGATTTTCTTCGAGATCCTCGTGCATTACATAATCATTCATCACTTTCAGCTCTGATGGTACGGTCGTTAGGCTTCCTTGCGTGCGGAATGGGTCTCAAAGCTCTCCAAGAGCGGATAGTTTTGGGATATCGCTGGGCTCAAAATTCTTCTGAATCCGATGCCCCCGATGGTGCTTCTCTCATACGTATAGGCGCGGGTTCAAGGACTGCGCGTAAAAAGCTACAGCAATAGAATTCAAACTCATAGTATTTCTCGCGCTTCATACAGTAACACTACACTTCGGGACCTCGGTGATTGCATGTTGCGCAGAAAACGAGATGAATTAGCGCTAGTAGTGGAGACGGCCCGATCGGCTTCAAGGTGCTATTTGTTATCTAGAACGAATTGATCCTGAAATGCTGGAAGCGTGAGCTTTACTGTCATCCTGTTTGGCTATCAATCTTGACACGTGTTCTCCTTAGGAACCAGGCGTTGAAGCTTCCTCGGTTCCCCCGAGAATGACGAGAAACGACGAGGTACGAAAGCTACATAGAGGGGCGAAATTGAAGATATCCGTGAGTATCGTACAATGAAGTTCACATCCGTGTCACTCAACAGGTTTTTCGTTAGCTATGAACATGCTTGGGGACGAAAATCTAAACTCCTCAGGCTGTGGAGAGGATGTCGTCGTGAACTGTAACGTTGGAGACCCTAATTGATGTCCAGAAGTAGTCATCAAGAGCGGCCAGGAGGACGGAGAGCGACGTGGTTACAAAGATAGAAGAGCAGGTCTGGACTACAGGGCAGGGGAATGAATCAGCGTGTTCCTTGTGCATGTTTCTCTCTATCACGGCCAATCCAGCTATCCATCAGACTTGAACCGATTTAGCGAATACGTGGACTGTTGCGCACTACAACGCAGCTTTTTCTGCGGGAGTCTCCGGGATTCACTGACCCGTTCATCCATGAGCACGCTGGACTTGTCTATGACTGCAAAGTGACTGATTTTTATCCCGAAAATCATGCGAAGCAGTACGTTCATATGTTCAATCCATCGTCTTTATGCAGACGAACCAGCTGATGAACAGCCTCCGAACCGGATCAAGGCTCGACCAGAGAACAGCGATGGCGGAGGGGATGGGCTTAATCAACATTTTGAACGCCAATCAACTGTCTCAGCTGGCGGCGGTTCTAAATGCTACAAAGTGGAAGAATACGTTCGTAACATTTTCCCAAGTTCTCTTGGGTCTCCCCCATCACCCAAGCCTCAAGAGCATGGGCGTGATAGATGGTGGTACTATTGACCCTCTTTTTCAATCTAGTACAAGCCACCAGGTGTTGGCTCCTGGTTTTCTCGGTAAGGTCCAGATTATATCTCTTGTCGTTGTGGACATGTACTTAGGAGATTTCTCAAGACCCAACCGCATCGGCTACTGCTGCCTCAAGAGTTGAGACATTTCAGCCGTTGCTTGTTAGCGCTGTCGCTCCCTCGTTTATTGCAACCACCACGCCTACATCCACCTCACGTTCTCTTCCGACGTCTACCATTACTGCAGATCCACCTCCAAGCCAAACACCTACACGGACACCCAACAATGTCGCACAAACTCCTACAGCGCCGAGTCAAAGGCCCAGTGAGCTAAATAAGGCAACCCAAGTTGCCGAGTTGAACCAAAGTGCCAGTGCCAGTGCGGCGGATACTCAGGTCCTTGAAGGTACATCAGGAGACAGTACCACGGCGACCAGTGGTCCTATTGCAACAGGCGCAGCAGACTCCCCAAGCTCGCCAAGCCCTTCATCCCAAGGAAGGTCTATGGTTCAAATGTCTACAACAGTGACCATATCGACAACCTCAAGGACCACCCAGATCGTCACCCAGACGCCTATTTCCGGGTACAGTTCCTTTCTTCTCACCGTCAATAGTTCCATCCATCGTATCTGATTTTTCATGACTCGCACGTCAACAGAAACAATCAAAGCAATACTCCACTCATCGTCGGGAGTGTCATTGGTGCTGTTATCTTTCTGTCTATTCTGATTTGGACAATTGTATATTGTTGTCGACGCCGACCGAGCCGGCGGCAGTCTTCTGACGGGTCTGATGATGTTTCACCGTTTATATCTCCTCCCAATGGTCAGAACTATCCACCGGAGAAGACTCGAGGTGAATGGGAACGGATGCGTGGGTATTTCGAGTTTAATGGGAGTCGGCACCCCGCTGTTAGGGTTATCGATGAAGACGGAGATGTTGGACGGAGTATGGGCCGTGAGTTGATGAATAAAATCCCCGGCATCCGCCCACCGTCTTACCGACCGTGAGGTCGTTCTCTTTTATTTAATGGACTTGAAGGACACACCACACCTTGGTGCCAGTGCCACGTTCCTTTCCCAATTCCGACTTATTCCGTTCCTTCTTCCCAACTTCTCTCCACCTATACTGGCTCCTTGGGTAGCGGAGCTCAGCGCTCGGTGCTCCGCTTTTATCGCCACTCTCCCGGACAATTTAGACAATATTATTAGGACAATGAGTTTGTACTGTACTTTTTTTTAAATTGTTGTACACACATACCCATTACGGGTAACCTGCAAGATACCTCGAACATACGGCGAAAGCCAATGATTGTCGTTGGGATACACATAGCCAAAGGCCCTCCGGACCTTTTACAGGGTGTTCCATTCAAGGACCTCGTCGAACCGAGCCATCTGTCAATCAATGGCACGACCAACTGAAATGATGAACGGGACATGTCATACGTCGTCACAGTGATATACACTCAGAAAACGTGAGATAGCCAGCAGTAATAAAGTTTGGCATCGCAGGGAGAGGAGCCAAATCGAAAGACCAGGGGAGGGGGGGGGAAGTTAGTATAACGAAGAGACTTCAAGAGAATAACCGGCGGGGTTACCCGTGGCTCCAGCAAAAGACAGCGAGACAGCGAGAATGAATGATGTGAAGCCGATCCAGTACATCAGAATCACTGCGACCTCACAACACGAACGTTTGATTTTTGGGTTTGACGAACAAGCAGTGAACCGTTCAAGACAGGGAGGATACTGCTCCCCAAGCTAAAGATTTGTGATTATCTTAAGTGGGCTGCCTATACAACCAGAAGACGTTGGAACCGGGGAGGGAACATGGCAGGAGGAACTGAAGCACCATTACGGTGGCTGAGCCACGTGAGCAGTGTGGGAACATAGCCGGGTAAAAACAGGGCCAAAGCCCCGAGCTTGTCTCGAACGCCCACTGTCCTCTGCAATTTTACCGCTGATTGTTGGTCTCAATCTTCCGATTTTCCGAATTTCAATAAACGTCTACGCGCACCCATGTTGGCATCATTCGCGTATACGAGACGATTGGCGGACCGCTAAAGAAACTCTGATATCATTCAATATGAAGCTCAAAGGGTCGGCAGCTGTTAGCGCGTTGCCATTGGGATTCCGACGAGGATTGTGGGCTTGAGGATGCAAACATGAAAGCTCGAAATGAATCTGATACCTACTATCTGGTAGCGTAAAACTCAGTGTTTCAATGATTCCGCTTAACATTCCTCCTTGCGAGCAGCGAGATACGTGAAGGTGCCGTATCAACTCCTCCGCCACCATCTTAGGGTTTCCTCGGCTTCCCATTGAATGTCCCGGATCAAAAGCTCGAAGAATTCAACTAGCACAACGATGACTGACTCGGCGGTGGATCCAACCAAGCACCTTTCTTAACGCTACCGAACAACCAGAACAACATCGGTTTTATCCTGAGCTCGGTATAAAGAAGACAAGGCGATTCAATCAATCTCTCCCTGCTTTCAGTTCTTCCCCCCACACTCTTTGTCGAAACAGCTAGAGCATGAATGTACTAGCTGGAGGTCCTCATTACCCTCTTTTTCAAGTCATATCTCCAGGAGACAATGGCGCACACACTCGTTCTAAATACAAAGTAAAACGCCAGCATCCAGATAGCCCTTTCGGAATGGAGACCGGTAAAGCGTATGGGTTATGTTGCGGGCAGACTTCTGACATGTCAGCTTTCCGATTCAGATACAGTCACTTTTCCGGTTTGGACATTGGGAGATCCTCGTATGCGAACACAGACTCAAACGCCTACCACTGCTGCTGAGAAGGCACCTCCGACAACGACGACGACCCAGACTCAAACGCCTACCACTGCTGCTGAGCAGGCCCCTCCGACAACGACGACGACCCAAAGCCCCACGAATACGCCTCCAATCATTAGCACCACCACATCGACAACGTCTTCAGAGTCAAAACCAAGTTCTATTACAGCGGTTTCAACCGGAAATGCCTCGAAGGACACTAGCACGTCCGTTGGGACTCCAACTGGAGTCGCACAGAAATTCATTACTTCGCCCAGCGTTCTGCCCAACACTCGGTCTGGAGTCGGAACAACAGCTGTGATGTCTACGACATTCACCACATCATCTAGCTCAATGACCACCACGAAAGCGGGTGCCATCACCTCGAGGTGTGATCCTTCTTTTTCTCCGTTTCACCTGTCCGTCTAATTTTGGATGGCCAATAGTAAAAAGAACATGACTCCAGTCATCGCTGGGAGCATCATTGGTTCCATTGTTGTTATCATGGTAATGGCCTGTGCACTCGTGTATCGGCGTCGATATCTCAGGCGGAGGTACGAGGATGTTTCGCCATTCTTAGTGGCTTCTCACGCTCAGAGAAATCCGGCGGATAAGCTCCAAGCTGAAAGGGAAAGAATCGGTGCGTTATCTGTTGGCTCGGTTTGGCTGTAAGTGGTGCTGATGGGTAAGAAGGTGGTCATCTTAGAGATAATAACAGTCGTGACTCGCTAGTAACCGGCGACGACGTGCTGCACGGGCCCTCGGCGCCGCCTTCCTACATGCCGTGATGTTACTCACGGCTGTTCCAATCAATTTCATCTCTCGTCAGAGATTGCAAGTAACGCCTGCTCTCCCCAGTACTTGCATGGAAGGCTGCCTCAATAGGGATTAACCCTGTTGTTTTGGACTATCATTTATACCTTCGGACATTGTATAGTTACACTCATTAAAATTTAAATATCATCTACTTTATCGACTTAGCATTCGGTTGGATACCTCGAGCGGTGGTCAGACCTCAATCAGTTATGCTTGCCAAGGTCTTTTCATTCTCAGTCTTCAGCCAATTTTGTATTACGAAAAGAGCCGAAACATCTTGTTCTGCCATCTATCATATCTCTGGAGAAATCCACTAGACTCCAAGGGGACAGTTGGTTCTAAAATTGGACACAAAGATCATGGGGATTCCGAACAAGGACACGAATAGTACAACCCTATTCCGAAGTTGGTTATAAAATAAAAGAGATGTTACTCTTAGATCGATGAGTGGCAGCCGGGTTGTTACCCACAATCACAACACCACTCTTCCAATTTCTCTCTAGCACTGATATATGCTCACAACTCTAGAATGTGTTCCTGTGTGTATTGAGTAAGTAGATCCACCATCTGTAGCTAAACATACTGAGGGACCTCCACATGTAGTGAAGCATATGGAAGCTGTAGGGTGGTGGTGGGGATATGGTGTAGCTGTGTAGATACCTGTAGGTAGTGTGTAGGCAGATGGATGGTTGTCTGATACATTGTGTAGTTTTCTGGCTGTAGGGAAAAGGTGTTCCATCTTCGACGTTTACATAGCATAAAGCATGGACGCTCTTGCGGGGACACCTCACTACCAAGTTGCATCTCTCGGAGATCATGACATCCACACTTGTCTTCAGCACATAAGACGCCAATTCCCAGAGGATACAGTCGTGCACTGTGAGTGTAGCATACACCTTGCGCTTTGATATTCCTCATTTCTGGGTCACAGCATTTCTCACCTTCTATGCTGTCTCACAGTTGAGTAGGGGATCAGGCGAGTGTGAGGTTTGGGGACAAGCATCGATGTTTGGTCGCCATAGCTCTCTCGCGCCGGACCCCGAAGTGGGGCCAGAGCTCAAGCAGGCACAGGGGAGTAGTATGTAACACACGAGACCATCAATAAAGAAACAAACGGAAATGGGAAAGTGGAAAAGTTGGAGAAAGAAAAACCTCGGATGAGGTTATCGAGTAATTTGTGAGAAGTGAGAAACCTCTGAGGACATGAGGAGTATCTGCAGGGGAGAGAGAGTATATATATGGAGAGGATGTGGTATGTGGCATTGACACTATATTTCCATCGACAATAACAGTGGCCAGTATTGTCCAGGTGAGGATTGTCGAAGGTTGAGACAGCCAAAGCGGGTTTCGTTTGCATTGACCGTCTCATTTTGAATGGTAATGTATCTTCATCCGAGTCAAGCCATACGCTCTACTGCAAAGACTTCTATACTTTACTACAAGAAATCCTCTCGACACATAGAAAAATATCGTTTTTATCAACTGTTCCCGTCACTTCCACGTGGAAGCTACGTGACTTGTTGATGGCAAGTTGCGACATGACAAGGAAAATATCTGGCATAAGAGAGCCCCGATGATTCCAATACTTGCTCTGGCAACGTACAAACCAGTGTGTTGATGTTTCCGCCTTACCATTCTCACTCACCAGCAACGAAAAACGTGCTCCAAGATAGATCCCGAAGGACCCGGTGTTCAATATGTAAACCATGCTCTATCAATTTCTCCGTCACCATCTCAAGTTTTATGTTGAATTATCCGCTGAAACCTCTCGGATCAGAAGGTCAAAGCGCTCAACCAATATCAGGACAGTCACGGTGATGGTAATCTTCAAACACTAGTTAAATTGATACTGAACAGCAAAACAACATCGGCTGTATTCTGAGCCTCGTTATAAAAGAAGACAAAGCGATTCAATCAATTTCTCCAGATTTCATCTCTTCCCCCCACACCCTTCATTAGCTAGAGCATGAATGCACTAGCTGGAGGTCCTCATTACCCTCTTTTTCAAGTCATATCTCTCGGAGATAATGACATACACACTCGTTATAAACACAAAGCCAAACGCCAGCATCCAGACAGCCCTTTTGGATTTGAGACCGGTAAAAGTGTATTGATATGTTACAGACAGACTTCTGACATTTCAGTTTTCCGATCCAGCTACAACCATTTTTACGAGGGTTACAATTGGAGACTCTGATCCTCATGGGCGACCAGGGATTCAAACCCCTGCGACTACCTTTACCTCCGATCCGGCCCCTCCGACAACGATGACAACGACCCAAAGCGCCACAAATACGCCTCCAATCCAAACACAAACTAGTATTAGTACTAATGCACCCGTTAACGCCACCACATCGACAACATCCACGTGGTCAAGTACAAACTCGAGTATGACGGGCTTAACAACCAGAAATGCCTCGAAGGACACTAGCAAGACCGTTGGGACACCGACTGAAGTTGCACAGATTTTCATCACTTCCCTCAACGTTCCGCCCAACACTCCATTTGGAGTCGGAACAACAGCTGTGGTGCCCACAACACTCACCGAATCATCTATCTCAATGACAACCAGAGTTATCACCGAAACGAGTACCATCACCACGAGGTGATCCTCTTTGCCCTTCTGTTTCATCCATCCGTCTAATTTTGGATGCAATAGAGACAGTAAGAAGAACATTCCGGGGCTGGTCATCGTTGGTAGTGTCCTCGGCGCCGTTCTTTTTCTCTTGATGATGATAGGTGCACTTGTGTTTCTGCGTCGATATCTCAGGCGGAAGTCTAAGCATATTTCGCCGTTCTTAACGGCTTCCCACGCTCAGAAGAATCCGGCGGATAAGTTTCAACTTGAAAGGGAAAGAATAGGTGCGTTATCTGTTAGCTCAATTTAACTGTAAGTGGTGCTGATGAACAAGAAGATGATCATTTTAGAGAGAATATCAGTCGTGAGTCGCTCATAACCAGCGACGACATACACGGGCACCCTAGTTCCCCGCCGTCTTATACAAGCCGTGATGTTATTCTCGGCTGTCTTGATTAATTAAAAACTCTCGACAGAAGTTGCAAGTAGCACCTGGTCTCTCTGGTACTTGGATGAAAAGCCGCCTCGATGTGGACGAATTCTGAGGTTCTGAACAATCATTTGTATTTACAGGCAATGTATAGATAAACTCATCAAATATCATTCCCCCATCAGATGCTAATTTGATCTTGTTTGATACAGATTCTGCTCCACTTTGGTCGACCTGGTCTTCGATTGGGCACATTCAGATTGTCTAGTATCAGTCGAGCGGTGGGTCGCGATCAGACCTCGATTCAGTTATGTTGGCCACGATTTTTGCATTCCCAGTCCTCCGGCCAAATTATCTGTACCAGAAAGGATTCTGCCATCCATCATATCTGGAAAAATCCACCAAGTGGGAGGATCGAACACTTGGTTCTAGATTTGAACTTAAATGTACGGACTCAAGATGCAGGCATCACTGAGAAGAGACGATCAGAACATAACACGGATTTTGCGGCCTGGATGTATTTCGTGCCGGAGGACTAGTGTCCCGTACGTCAATACGAATATGTTATGATTACCCCCTGTTGCATTGGCATATCGAGTTATGGACTTAGTGCTCGTGGACCGTGAATCTCTCAGCTTCCCGCTCCGAGCCACACTTGCTGGGTTCTCTCGGATCAGGAGCTCGATTTGATGCATGATGGCCGAGGTCGCGATCAGTTCAATTTCTTTGGGTGTTCGGTGAAGATTCGGTTGTAGATTTGAGAGGTTGGCCTCAGAATTCTCTAAATACTTCATTGATTATTCACAGACAGATAGTAGTTACAGGAATATTCTAGTAGGTACTTCTAGTATAGATACTGTACAGAAGTCTGGGGGGGGTGGCCGTCGAGGATATTGCACATTTATTGTGTGTGTACCCTAATTAGTTGAATCTACAACAAATTCAGAACAAAATCACCAACAGTACAGCTCTATTCTTGAGTTGCTATAAAGAGAAAGAGATGTTTGATTGATGCCTTTCTCTAGGTCTTTCTTTTTTCCCCGTCCTCGACGTTTACAAAGTGTAAAACATGGACGTTCTTGCGATAATACTTCAGGACCACCCCCGTTTTCAAGCTGCATCTCGCGGAAATCATAGCCTCCACACTCGTTTGAAAGTGGGACGCCAATTTCCGGGTGATACAGCCGTGAACTGTGAGTGATAGGGTACAACTTCGTATCATTGAACAGAATTTTGAACATTCCTCATTTCAGCCGTCCTTTCGAGATTTGTACCCGGCCATCCTGCCGATCAAGGACCATCACCTACGAAAACGCCTACCTCTACCTCGCAGATCCCTCCGACAAAGGCAACCAATACCCGGGCCACACCCCCGACCCAAACCCAAACGCGGACAGAAACTACCGGCATAACCACACCATCAACAACGCCGCCTCCAGAGTCAGATCAAAGCTTCAGCACGACGGATACAGAGGATGCTACTGGTGATCTCGGAAGTCTTACTACTCAAGATGATGATGGACGGAAATCCGGGTCCACCTCAAGGAGTATGTCTTCGTCACCTGGAATCATCACTTCCTCTCCAGTCGGACTGGCGCCTGTAGCACTTATCACTGTGACGGAGGCATCCATTTCAATGACCACTACAATCGTCAACCAGACGAGTACCACTACGAGGTGCATTTTTCCCTTTCTCAGTCGCTTGATAACCTAATTTTTTGAAAAAGGGAAAATGGAAAAAACATCGTGGGAGTCATCGCAGGGAGCGTTGTTGGCGCTGTTGTTCTTCTTTTGATATTGATGTGTGCAGTTGTATGTTTCCGTCGATACCTCAGATCTAGACGGCGCCGGCATTTGCAGTCTGTTTCGCCACTGAGGATCGGAACGCCTTCGCTTGCTCAGAACAACCCTGTGAACAAGCTCCAGGCTGAAAGCTGGAGGGACAGAATAGGTATGTCTTGTACTTGGGCTTGTTTTTGACTACCACATGGAAGGATTGGCTGATAAATAACAAAAGAAGATGATCATGATGGACGGAGTCACACTGCTACCCATCGTGGTGACTCGGCGATGGCCAGCGATGAGATGTTGGGACTTCAACATCAGGCTAGTCCCCCGCCGTCTTACATGCCATGATGCTACTTTCTGCGGCTACGAAAGTCGGGGTTTTCCGATTGGAATGAGTTTGAAGTTGTCGGTTCTTCCATGTCCTCCTATGGGGCCTGGAGCCATCTTGATTTGATGTTTTGAAAGACGTTCATTCGGACTTTGTAGAGTCACATTTATTGGACAAACCTACCATATTCATGATGAAATTGGACATCTCTCGGATGTAAAATACACGAAGTTAAAGCTCCTGCATCATTTGTATTCCCGTTCCTTCTCCATGGAGGCAATTCAGCCTAGCTCTCACTGGCCCGCTCCTAGTTCTGCGGTCAAGCTCACCGAGAGAAGATATTGTGAACGCCCTCCGGGTCTTTCCATTTGACCTTAAGCATGTTTGCAAGTAAATGCAAGTAAATAAGAGTCGTATAAGTAGCGATTTGCGAATGTAAGGGGTCTCTCTCGGTGCCTCAGGCCTCAGCGTGAACCAGACAGGGCTTATATTGCTCTGAGGTACGTACGACAAGGCAAGTAAGGCGGTAAAAGAGAGATTA
>MU128130.1:0-19043 GCA_014904975.1 Marasmius fiardii PR-910
GATGCGAATGGGAAGCCGAAGCCTTTGGGGTACAAGTGCATTCAGGTCAACTTGTTTGGGGTGTTGAATAGTGAGTTTGTTTTTTCGATTTGTTCTTTACGAGTACAGATGAGAACTTATGGACTTTTTCTAACGCGTCGACGCTTAGCGGTACACCTTGCACAGCACTATCTTACCAGAAACCGAAAGGATAACAATGATCTCAAAGCGGTCGTTCTTCTTGGGTCTATGGGTGCGTCGCGTTCATTCAATAACCGTTAATGCTTGACACATTTCCTCTCCTTTCATAGCCTCTTGGCTCGGAATACCAAGCGCAACGCAATACACTGCTTCGAAACATGCTGTTCTTGGCGTAATGCGATCTATGCATCCGATTTATGAGAGGTTGAATATCCGGATTGCGACGATTCATCCTTTCTTTGCTGGTGCGTCTCTCGCAATCCGCACGTTGGGTTTACACTCACCCACTTCTCACTCTTCCACCACTTGTAGACACGGCAATAGTTCCACTACCCGTAAAGATCTTCCTAACTGGAATCCCTCTCGTCCCCGTTCCTCGAATCGCAAAAGCCATCACATACGCAGCTTCGAACCCTGATCCTGCTACGTCCGGATGTGCGTATTTGCTTCCGGATGGTGGAGAGGTGTTCAAGATACCGAAAGAGGAGTTCAAACTTGGGGTATACAAGGTTATCGACGAGAGGGCCAATGCGTTATCCAAAGCTGCTGGAGGAGCGACTGTGCTTGTTAAAGTAGTCGGGAAGTTGAAGGTACCTTTGTTGGCTGTTATAATTGCGGCTGTCTCGTGGGCTGTTTATGGAAAGTATGGGAAATAGCTTGGGCTATGAGTATTGCGCACTCGATTTGATTTTTCGGGAGTTACTTGGGTATTTATTCTATGTGGGGTGTTCCTATTTCTCTTTATGTAGTGGAATATTATGGTGAATATCATGACAGGTAGTGAATAACAGTGATTTTGAGTTCTAGGTCGATGGCCATTGCCATGAACTGTGCAATTCAAAGAAAGAAAAAAAAATTGCGAAGTCTACTTCTTGTTCCCCGTTTAGACCCGAGAATTTTTTTTTTCTTTTCCTTTGTGCCACTTTCGTTAACGCGCTAACCGCAGCCAGACTAGTTCCAGGAGATGTGGCACAAATATTATGGAGGATGGCTTGATGAACAAATGTTGAATGAACTCGTACCGCTTTCCTGCGTCCTCCATGGAGAGTTTGTGACCCCGCCTATGTTTTCTTTTTTTTTTTTGGTTTCTTCCACCTTGCAAGCTTCTTTATCATTACACTCCCAATCCCAGTGCACAACTCAAAGTGTTTGGGAGGGGCCATCTCAAGGTGACCAGGACCGCGCCTTCTGAACACTGCACATAAATGCCTTCCCGGCGCTTAACTTGACGGTATGGTTGACGTTCGAGGGGACAGACAGATTTGCGCGTCGGTGGCGCCAGTAACTCACGAATCAAAAGATTCAAGGTTTAGGAGGTGGCTGACCTTTCTGACCGGGGCTGATAACAAGGCCGAAAAAACCAAAGTGCTGTAGATAACTGACTGAACTATGATACACCGTGACGCTAGACATGCCGAACTTCATGTGACTACATGAAGGCATCAGATATGTCAGAAAGTGACATCGGTTCATAAGCGAAGGCGACATAATGCATAAGGCAGGTCCGGGTTACGGTGTCTTATTCGGCTTATCATCGTTTACAACTCAATTGAATTTCCGACATTTTTACTTGCCAAGGATAATCTATCATATCACACATGGTGGCTTGTCAGGTTGATGGGACAAGTTAGATATCATTCCTTTTCTTCAGCTGTTCTCTCATCAGTCGAATTTCTCTTCCAGAATTCCAAACATTGAATCTGCCATTCGGCACTGCCCTTCGAAGTGAGGACACCAGAGAGATGGACTATAGTTATATAGGTAGAATGGGCCTTTGCTACTATAAGTAGCATTGCTAATCCTTCTCCCCAAGACTAAGGCTCACTTCATCTCACCTTTCTCTTCCTGTTGGTACAATGTCTGATCCCACAGCAGCAGCCAAGGAAGCATTCAGTGCCCTAGTGAAGACAGTTGGTCACCAACAGGTAGTTGCAGTGAGTTGTACCAGTACAGGTTATATTGTCAAGAATAAGGCTAACTTTTCTTCTAGTACATGGATGGTCTGTCTGAGTTTGTCAAAACACTACAGATTCTGAATCTTGAATGTTACAGTCCTCAGCACTACACTTCTTGTCTATGATGTTATCATCAATCTCCACATTGAGATTGAGTTTATCTGGATGAGGAGATGGACACTGCTCACTGTCCTATACATTATCCAATGTTATCTTCCATTTATTGACACTTTGGGATTTCTTCTTTATAGTAAGTGTGTTCACTGTTGATTCATTGATATCTTCCTAGTTTAACTCTGTCTTACTGGTGGCTTTCTTATGTCCAGCTCATTCTGGACTAAACTTGAGCATTGAAGACTGTATCTGGAGTACCAAGGCTGTTGGGTGTATGTTCTTGAGATCCCTGCTTTTTATGCAAGATGAAGAGTCTTATGTGTACACTGTACAGGGAGTTTTGTCACCGGCATCATACTGTCTCTAGGTAAGCCAGATTGCCCTTTTTGAACTTGTTGATCCTGACTCCTTCAATGTCATTGCTATAGTTGTCCTATCACTTCGTGTCTGGGCAGTCTGGAGTAGGAATCTCCCAGTGGGCATAGGACTCACCATGTTGCTCCTTGCATGTGGTATACCTGCCTATTACTGTGTGGCACAGTTTTTAAAGAGTATGACATGTAAGCTTCTCTGTTCCTCTTTCTATGGGATCATGCAGACTGATGTAACTTGTTTGCAATAGTAATAACACCTCAGACTCCATTCCCTAATCTCCATGGGTGCTTGATTACTGGTGGAAGTCACATTGTATCTGTGAATTGGATATTAATGATGGTTTATGACAGTGGTCAGTCAATCTTTATTGGTATTTTATTTTTTTGGCTTAAAATCCATTGCATCTCCAGGTACACTGATATTGATGCTCATTCCAGGACTTGCAGCATGTGAGCTCTAACTAACTTGCAAGAATCAATATTAATCTGGTCACCTTTTCCTCTAGTTAGGAGGGGTGGGGTATCTGAACTCTTCAAAACTGTTTATGAAGATGGTTAGTGCCATTTCTGATTTGCCTCACCCTGTCCATTAACATCCCAACTTGCCCTTCAAACCAGGTGTCATATACTATGGATTGATATTTTGTAAGACATCTCTATACCTGGTCAACGACCTGTTTAATTTTGACCATCCATTGATCTGCCAAATCCCCCTTCAGTCTTTTCAATAGTCAATGTTATTGTTATTTTTTCTCTTCCAGTAAGTCCCGGTTGACTGTCACAACTGGCCCTGTCCTTGGGTGGCTGATGATTTCCGGAAGCTGACTCTCCTCCCCCCCCTCACTAGGCGGACTTGGTCCTTCTTTTGACCTCGTATGTAGAATGTTGATTTTCCCATCATCTTGGCCACCTCAAGTTCGATTCTGACCCGAAAATGACAGATTTGTACGAGTATTGCATTCCCGTTTGGCTAGTCGTACAGTCCTTCACATCCGTCAAGTAGGGTTCAAGCTTTCCTCAGGCTCTTTTCAATCAATGTCACAGATCGATTAGTGGTACCAGTCGTGAGAGGAGTTATCTGCTAATGAGGGTAAATGTGTTCTCCAGAGTATGTAGCAAAGGTGGCGAAAAAAACATTTGGAACTGGCAGAACGTAGGGGAGTTGCAAATATAGAGAAATTCTGTAGTAGTATTGAGGACCTTCACTATATCTTTGTATTGCTTTGCTTATCATCACTGTTATGCTTATCTGTATATGTAGGATTAAGAAAAATGGATTATGAATTGAGCCCCTACATCCCGTCCCGTGGAGGGATCAAAACTCCGAGTCACTAGCCTAAGCACTGAAGCGTTCAAATTCTGCTAGTCGCTCTCAGAGCACACTGTTCAACATTCAAGGCACGGTAATACCCCAAGGTTCTCAAAAAGATCCAAGAACCACCTCGCGATTGCATGACTACCTTATCCCAAAGAAATAAGGATCGGCTCCCTCGACGATGGTTCTCTCAGGTAGTGAATTGCGGTATCTCTCAGTCGGTAAGCGCCCTGGCATACGTTGAAAGGGACCGCGGCGTGAATTTCAGTGTGTAGACCGCGAGACTCCAGGACCAAGTATGTTTTGCGAGGGGTGCGTCTTACAATGATTGGTAATTTATCGACTGCTGCGGCCTTGAAGCATGACAGCGTTTCTCGGTGTGTATATACAATCACAATGGCCCAGAGAGTTTTTCAGCCGGATAGGACATACAACCATAGGAACGACCACGGCTTCGTAACAAGACACGATAAAGCCACCGGGCCCGCCACTTCAGCTTTCCGAGTTTCAAGTAGATCTGCTGTTCTGTTGAAGTCTAACGAGGTGAGATGGGCGCAACAAAATTGCGGGAACAAAAAGCGAAATAGACGAACTTTTTTTTTTGAGCCTGGTGCATCAAATGAACATATCGGGATTGCTCTGCATAAACATATCCAGGTCCAAAGATGCCATATTAGTAGCATAGTTATTCCACCCTCCGAAGCTTGAAATGACAAAGAGATGAGCATCCCAAAGGTATCAATCAGGTTATCGGGCGACGAAAAAAAAACAAAAGAAGCTCACGGTGCGAATCCTTGCGGCATCGGACGCATATTAGTGGGGTCCAAGGCTTGAGTTGGTCCGATTGCTTGCTGAAACTGTTGTCCAGTAAACCCCTCGAAAGCAGTTACAGGCTGAGGGTAACTTTGCATGCCGTAGGTTTCGTCTCCAAAGGTTTGAAATATCGGATCCTGGATGTAACCACGAGCCATTTCGCTTGCTGTCATTTGATACCCAGTGTCATCACCAAGAGGGGATGCCTGGATAGTCTCGACATGACGACTATTGTCGAATTGCTGATCCAGCCTGCCCGTGATACCTGAAGGAATGGGGGCAGCGTGTTGCGTGCACGCAGTGGAGGGATCGCAGTCCTCAAGCCCTCTCGATAAACTATTCAAAAAGTCGCTGTTCCACGTACGATTGAGCTTTTTTTGAAAATCTCCCTTGCACGCCACTTACAGATACCTAGCCGCACCCACAAATCTGATGGACAATTCCAAGAGTCAGCGAGAGGAACCGACCACCGACAAGTAGTGAGTTGTTTTTTTTACCTATTCTGACATGATTGATAATCATTCTTCAACTTCTCCACGTCTGCCGTAGCCTTCTTCACGTCCACCTTTATACCTGCACGTCTACTTGCCCAGATGTTGGAAAAGAGTAAGCACCCGGCGTTGAATCCACAGAACTACAACACAACGCAATAAGATAGGTAATCTGTTGAGGGACGATGGAGCAGTCTCCGACAGAACCGCGACCACGTACGAATATAAACTCTACAGCACAAGTATTCGAAGCTATCAGAGAGCTGACGATATGAATGGAGGACTTGGCCGCGTTTGTGCACATGGCAAGACTAGAAAACGATAAAGGCGAGGATTTATGTACGAACCGCCGGTGAGTCTGTATTTGCACGGCATGATAGTAGAGGAGGAGAAAGCCTGATCGTGCAAAAAATATTCCGCGTTCACGAGCAGGGTCCCAACGGACTAAAAGGGATTGAAGATCGATGGGGCAACTCGAGGGGCAAAGACACGCACGATGTTGGGGTAACCGGCTTTTCCAGTCATTCAAAGCACTGTCTATCTCCACGACGGCTTGTTGCTCCGTCTCTTGATCACGAGGTTGAAGTTTTGGAACTGAAAAAAGTTTCCTGACCGCGATTACAAGGATATCACACAGTTTTACAAAAGCGATGAAAGAGGATATGTAGGAAGGCCTGTCCGGAGGTTGTTTGAATGCCCGCTCCGGGTCCACATTCTCCCAGTATTCGTCATCGCATTCGATCGGTAATTCCAAGTCAAAGCTAAGAGGTAAAAAGGACTGAGCAGTGTAGCAAAAGAGCAATAGAGAATGGCTGATTGCGTACTCGTCTTCATGTATCGCAAAGGGCCGTCCAAGGAAGAGCCCGCCTATTATTCTATCCAGAGTGACCAGCACCCTATCAACTGCCGGCGTCAGCAAATGGTTGTTCCAACACAAGCGCGGACCTGAGGACACGAACCAAAACGCTCGTTTCCGTTGTTCGCTTTCGACATTTGGGCGTTGCGTTCCCGGTGTTCGACGATGGACGCCCATGTCCACCGCGGTTCGGATGCCTGTTCATGCTCATATAAGACGACACCGCGAATCTCACGTGTTTGACCAACCTAAGCCTACCAGGTACCAGCAGGTTCCTGGGCTGGAGGTCCCTACGGAGTATATAGCTCCCAACTGTTGTAGAAGTGAACAAAAAGTGACTAAATAATGAATTACAAAACTTACAACGTAATACTGGAGTTCGTATAAGTTAGGAGGGTCGAACTTGGACCTTCGTAGAAGCGGAACTTGTTCAAACCACTTCCAACCCGCCGACGATGGCTGGTCAGGAGAGGATAAGACTCGTTTGTCATCAGAGTACCTAGCGCCTAATGCGCATACGCCGAGAACGACAGCACCAAAATAAGGATTTTCAAGGTGCAGTCCTTGAACAACGTTCCTCCAGAACGTGGGAGCGTGCAGTATCGGGAAGAGGATGTTGACTTTCTGGAAGTAGATTGAGATCAATGACACCATGAGTGAATGCTCTGGAAATGTGTAGGAGGGCCGTTCTCGTCTAGTGGTTTCTAATTCCCACTGGCGAAAAGAAATGAGCCGTTGTTCATTGGAAAAGATGGAATACATACATACAGGGGGCACTTGCCAAAACTGGCTTGGTTTGAAAGACTGTAGCAAATGACTGTCATCCCCAGTCACCTCCCTCCTCACTCCGTGTACGCTGTGACTGTGAGAGAAGCCGCTAGAGGATCCAAAAAACCGGCTCATGGTGTGTAGAGAGAGTTTTTGCATCTGGTCTGAGAGAGAAACATGACTCGAATCCTCGTTTTCTTCTGCGGAATCGTTGACCGTTTCAATGCTGGGGTGACTGTTCGAATTCGATGATGACTGCGACTGCAGAAGAGTCGACAGTCTATTCTCCGTCTAATTGCGACGGATTAACACTGATAGAATGCGGCGACACCAGGCTGCGACTCACCGTGCCGAGCGTGCTCTCCAAACTCTTTACGCGACCTTCAAGCAAGGCATAATATCTTAGGAAGTTGAAATCGGAAGATGAAGTGATTTGAGGTAGTATAGAACGAACGAAGGTTTCAGACCTCTCTCCTGGGGAAATATGAGAATACTAACAACCTCCATGAAGCGGAATCTCACCTTCACGGGCCGCTGATGAGTGCAATCCATGCCAAATGAGATGCATCGCGTGCAGCGCCTGTCCGGGTTCATTACACTGTCACCTGGATAGTCGTGTTTGAAGGCAACTTGGAAGTTGAGGAATAAAGGGAATCCTACACTTGACTGAAAAGGCCTGAGTAAGGTGAATGGCTTGATCTCGATAGTCACGTACTTTTCTGCCTGTAATATTTTGACCCGTAATAAAATGAGTTCCGTCCTCTACTTTCTCATTATTTGACCGGCACACCTTCCTACGTAAACGAAATGGTTGTTGAGCAAGAGTTCGAGATAAGAGCACTGAGTGACCGCGTACTGCAGTTATCACAAGCCCCTTGTAAGCGTTTGCGCGGCGGCTTCCGGTCATCTGGAGGGTCTCTGTGACTAGAGGACATGAGCCAGGGGATGAGAGTTTTATCTGGAGTGAGAAAGGAGATGACAGGCCGAGTCGCGACGCACGGTGTTAAGGTGCTCCCGGGTTGCTAAGTATACCTTCAAGGCGTGGTGGGTGTAGTCTAAGGATGACTCTGGCACGATTGATAATCGCAGTTCCTGATACTAATCTTATCAACGTCTGGCCTCAGAGACCAGCGACACTTTCAGCAAACAATCTCCCATGTAAATGTTAATGTCAACGATGAATTCCAATCAAAACTATCGCATTCGCGGGCTTCCTCGGGTATCTCGATATCATAGTGCAAATGCCCAATCTCTTCTATTCATCTTCGTGGCCGTTCCCTCGAAATTTTCAGTCTGGATTGCCTCGCCTCCTTCCGCTATAAATTCACAATCTTCTGGATCGACGCATTCTACGTCAGACCTCATCCTTGTCACCTCCCTCAGGCTGTCTGCCCCCACTTCCAAACATCCAAAACCGTTCTAGCCTTCCTAGCGGCAACACACCACTGCCCCCCAGAATTACTCCCGTACTAAATAACGGTGAGCAAGTTCCGGTACCGATATTCCACTGATGGTCTTCCTATCTTCAGTTCCGGAAGCTGTGGCCGGGATGGTGGTAGGAGCGTACAACCCCTTCAAGGTCCCACAACTTCAACACGCCATCTGATTGGTTGGAGAGTTTCGAATCGTCGTGATGGCGCCTCTATAGAGTGATAAAATTCTCTGATTTCGGGGAGTCCATAGTCATAGGGTTGGAATCTGCTGATGCGCTTACGAGGTGGGTGGGTGATAGCCTGGGGAGATTCGGAGTGCAGAATCGTGCACGTTAATTTAGCGAGATTTAGACTAGAAAGGACGTTGACTCACCCAGCCGACCCAACTAGCAACGTATGCTCCGTTAACACATGGAAACAAGAGCCGTTGATATTAGACCAGCGGACTACACCGTCCATCGAACCCGACGCCGTGATGCACAGAGTAGACTAGAAGAGCAGAACAAAAATTCGGGGTCAACGGTGAGTAATAGAAAGTGCGCGCCGGAGGGTGTAGGAGAGGAACAAAAAGAGGAGAGGCGGGAAAGGACGTGTAGATGATAGAAACAGAGAGAAAGACACGACTGCAGATGCATCTTTCCTCCAAAACAAACCTACACTTCCCTACTTTCTACAGTCCAAACTCACTGTACGATCAAAGCGACTACGTTATGACTGTGTGCTGAAGAGCGATATGTCGAGAAGAACCATTCACCCGAGGGACTCTGGGAGCGGTCATCGTAGGCCGATTGCTGGTACGCAGTTCACGTAAATCCCCCACGTCGCTAGTCAAGCATCCACTTTCCCCTCTCACATTCATCTCCGCCTTGATTATCATCAAGATGTCTTCTCATCCAATATTTGCCCTCCACTGCATCCCTTCCACCGCATTGTTCAACGTCTAAAAATACCACTACCCCGCCCTTCTTTTCTCCGAGTCGTCCTTTCCGCATCTCATCCGAGAGGGTCTTCCATGTTACCTTGCACGCCACCAAACAATTTTAGAACAATATTCGATTGTCCTCGGATGGTAATCTACGAATGAGATCGACGAATAGGGAGCTCGAACCCAAAGTCAACTTTGAGCGACATCTAATTCTACACACGTTGGTGATTGATTGCTCAATCCGAGGAAATCGTATCGGGAATCGGGTGAGGGCTTCAACTCTACATACGTCCGCCGATGGACCAACAACTGGGAACGATTACACTTCCAATTTCGATATGCACATCAGTGCATCGGGAGGCTTTCTCTTTAGAGTTTCCGGCAAGTTTCCGGGCACCTTGGGGAACTTGTATATTCTCTCGATCCCACTCTCGCCCGGGGCCCCAATCATATGGTACGTTGATAAAACAGACAGATCGCGGTTTCGCAGAGCTCAAGAGAGTGCGCGGGGCAGCTTTACAAGAAACGAAAGACGACCGGAAGAGACGCCGAGTGACGATAGCTCAAAGCTTTCCATTCCACATATTGTTCAACACTCACAGTTTACAAATCCCAACAGGTGGGGCCTTTCTTTACGCCTCAAACCTCAGATCTCCTACACGCCATATGGATATCGAAGATGACTGACACGCAGTCCGCTCCCCTGTTCACGTCCACGGAAACATTTGGTTGAACTTCCGACGGACTCCCCCTTCTCTTTCCATCAGCAATTTCTGTTGCCCAATCGACATGTGTATCGTTTTGTGGGAGAGATGTACCATCAACTATTGCTCGTATCTCAACAAGAGAGCAACATGGACACATCAGACACGGTTTGAGCAGCATCTCGCAGGTGTCCGATGTTTCCCTTCCGCCAGGGACTCTGGCGTTTGTCGATGCATCCAGATTCTTACTAGTAGTTAGGAGAGACGTCAGCAGAGTGAACAGCATCCATGCAGCCAGATAATCAGATTCAAGAATGGAGAAGTGCCAAGTGGAAGGTACATCGCTCGATCCTGGAAAGTGATGAGTCCATTATGGGGTGCAACCTCTTTTTGCCGATCGACAGCGCACACAGAAAAGTTTGAACTGGTTTCAGGGTTCCGAGCCCACGAGGAAGAGCAGTGATTTATGGATACTTCTTTGTGTTGTTGAAAACTCCAAGGAGTTAATAGCGTTGATGAGAACTTTTTTGCTGACCTCGGATATCACAGTCAGAGCAGCATGCATGATAATTTCTGGCTGATGATCATGAGAGGTATGCCTGCATGCATTCGTAATCCTGCAAATTTTCTTAGAGCTTTCTCAGAAAGATATAGTAGAAGGGAGGCAAAGACTTATACCTTTTGAGTAGTTCAAGAGGTAAATAGTTTGTTTTTTTCTCTTTAGCTCTTTCAGATTCCTCTTCAAGACTTTCAAAATTTCAACTTGTTGATTGAATGATAGATTTTAGGACAGGTATCTCATTATGACCTGACTATTCATACAGTCCTTTGTATTTGTCAAGTTGAAGGTTTCCTCAGGCTCCTTACAAACAGAGTCATGGATTGATTGATTAGCAGTACTGTACCAGTTGTGTGTCAAAAGGAAACTTATTTGCTACAAATGAGATCAATGTTTAACTTCTGAAGCTTCAGTTTAAGCACTGCCAACATAGATAATCCAAAGAGTACACCCACCAGTTGCATCCAAGGTTCTGTGCCTTGCACCATGTCCCTTGCTGCATCCTCATCTTCTGTCCTCATCCTGGCCTCTAGTCAGAGAATGCTTTATTGCCACTAGTTTTCTCTGAGGTATGTGAACCAGCTTCCATGACCAATATGTTCTCCATGTCTATGTCACAACATTATCCCAGATCAAGTCAAGGAATTTGAGCAGATCAATTTCATCACTTACCTTTTTCCAATTCAACTGAGCAAGCTTGTAGTTCCATTCTTCAAATTCAGATGAACCAATAAGGCGCATGATTTGGTGACAGTGAATCTGTGGGAGTGCCAGCTTATCAGGGGAAGTTCTCTCTGATAGCACTATATCAAAAAATTCTATCCAGGTCAATATGGATTAGGAAAAACTCACCAAAGCCATGGAGCTCAAGGAGCTTGTAGAATAGTCCAGCACTGCCTGAGTTGATGTATTTGACCTGTAATCTGCAAGTTTTTTGGGCTGTTGAGAGTTGCCTACTGTCATTGATACTCAATGACCCTATGTCAGCCTTGTTGTAGTTTATTGGACTTCGCATCATGTTCACTGCGTCCCAAGCGTTCATCGCTAGTATATGTTGACAGATTGAGTGGTTGGTTATCAAGTAGTCAGCCTTTGGGCAGGTAATAGATAGTTGGCATGCAAGGAGGACATATTGCAAATATTGTTTTGACTCCCCATCCCAACAATCCTTCTGAGGAAATGACACATAGAACCCACGGAAAAATGAGGTGCATCTTCTGATAAAGGAAGACAGATGTGATTTATTTGATTTCTGAGGTTATCATTGGTCAGTTAATATCTGCAGAGCAGATGACTGAAAATATACCTTCAATACTTTAAAAGCATGGTAAAGTGCTTCAATTTGACAGCACACTGCAAATATATGACATCTCCAGTCTTGGGGCCTGTATGTCCCATCCTGACTTGACTGTGAGACTAGAAAAGACCTGGCCCCAAGTTTATAATCCCTATAATTTGCAGCTCTGCATTGAGTAGACTTGTTTTGGGATGGTTAGCAAAATCTTACCAGTGGAATAGTATATTTGCAAAATAGAGATGGGGATCAAAGTCATTGAGAGCTGATACAATTTTGTCATTGATGGTGAAGGTCTTATGTGTATGGTAAATATATTTCCAAACATCGAGTGAACAATTATCAATGTTGCTTATTCCATTGGCAGAATGTTTATAGGGATTTGTGGGCTGTCTAGATCTGATGCAAAGTTCAGAAAGTGTTTGAAGTTGCCATGCAACCAGTAATTGCCTCCACTCTTGTTTAGAACATTTCCCCCCCACATAGTATGGACCTGCACGGTCCTGGTCAAGGAGAAATTCTGAAAATGATGCATGCCAAACTACCACATTGTGTGTTTCAGATTTTGGGATGGAAAGAACTGAATGCAATCCAGCCAAGAGGGCAGCAGCCTCACCTGGGTTGAGAGCCAGAAATTCTCCAAGGGCATACAAACTTTGCAAGCCAACTGATGCTGAGTACTTTAGCTGACAGGGTGTATCCATCAAGTCAGAGCCCTCCTGGAAAGGACTCACTATCAACTGCAGAATTTTCTGCAGCTTGCCCTCTTTATTGACACAGAGCTGTAGAATTTGAGAATACAGCTGATCCAGGTCAGGATATGGAGAAGATGAGGATGTAACAACTCTCATGGTCTGCAATATGACCTGCAACCTCTGGTCAGGTGTTATGGGCACCTTCCCAGTGTCAATGAACTTGATTATTGTGGCTGCATAAATGAACTGGCCTGTTGCCTTACACAACAGCTGGCGTATTGTATCAGCACCAGGCCAAGAATCCTGTGGGGTTGGTAGTGTATGCCAATGCTCTCCCTGGATGCGAGAAAATTCATGGCAGAGATATTTTTTGATATCATCCCAAACAGCCTGAGTAAAATCACCCAAGGCCAATTGTGTGGGACTTGGAATGAAGGATTGGTGATGGAATATGTGAGTGATATGGGGTTCTGGTCTGCTAAAAATGAGGAAGTCAAGGGGAAGAGTAGGGGCTGCATTTTGGATCATCTGGAGCAGTCTCTTCTGAGATGCAACCTCGATGCATTCATCAACACCATCAATGATGACCAGTCGCGGAAGCTGAGACCATAACTTCTTGTCCACCAAAGCGCATGGTTCTTCTATCAATGTTTGAAACTGGTACTCCGATTGGTTGTGGAAGATTCCGGGTGATGAAGATATGGTATGGTCCATGAAAGCAGCTATGTGGGGTTTCAGGGGTTTGGAAGCTGCGAGTTGGTGGGCAATGGTGGGGATAAATGGATCCAGTTTGTCACGAGTGGAGTCGTTCCGTGAAAAAAAGAATGTGGCGGCTAGATGTCCAGTTTCGATGTATTTTTCGGACAGGGCTTGTGCAATTGCAGACTTCCCTACTCCGGCAGCCCCATTTACCCAATATACTCTGCTCTTTTTGTCAGGATCTTCAACCCACTGACTCAATCTCCGCATGATTTCTTCTCGAGTGCCGGGCAGAACATTGGGCTGGGGATATCGGGCTTCCGAGTCATGCAAAGCATTGAAAGCGACCTTGCTGGTTAATGTGGATAGGCCTGACTCTAATGAACGTCAAAAGAATTTCGTCTCAAATATTCTAATGAAAAACGCAAGGTTACGTACCGCTTTTGGAGAAACCTTGATAGATTTTATCTCCAACATGCGTATTTATGATGTTGTTGTTTCCTGGAGCACTATTGAGCACACTGTCGACTACCTGAACTTCCCTACTTTGTAAGAAGCTCATGCCTAGACAAAGGATGGAGGAAAAAGTGCTGCAAGGCTGGTCATCCAAGTTGTCGTATTGATATCGAGGCATGCTACCTCCGCATGTTGTTCAGGTGACAGTTCGTTCGAGGAACTCAGCAGCTGTTGTCCGCAGGTCCCCCACACAGCAACCACGAGGTTATAAGAAACGGCATGTATATAGATTAAGTAGGGTTGAAAGCCATGATTACATTGATAAGTACGAAACGCTCGCAATGAAAGGCATCATCAGAATTAAAGAAGTGGTATGAAAGTGTGGTGAGGGACGTTGAGATAGAATACTCAAAAACCGTCTCATCGACGCTGGGCACTTAAGGGTACTACTTCACGTTTCAGTTTGGAACATTAGAGCCTACGGACTGGTGAATATGAGCAGTCATAGATAGCGGAAGGTCGTAGGGAGTGGTAGATGGATGGTGAATAAGCGAGAAGGGTATAAAAAAAGTTCGTCGATATACTGACCAGTAACACGTTGGGCCCATATATATCGTGCATGTCCTTCGTTTCGGATTGATGTTTTTTTTTTTTTTTTGAGGAAGAAGGGCTGTGGAGTAGCTCACGGTAGCACTTTTAAGTCAATATATTTGTTGATAGTGGGCCGTGGTGGTGACAGTAAAAGATATTTTAAGCCTCCACAGCTTCAGCAGTCTATCGCGTCGGATTCAACTTGAGGAGCCTTTCGAATCGTCGTGGCAGGGTATTTGAAAACAGGTGATGGCGATGGGACCTCGAGGTCCATGATATAGGGTGATAAAACGCCGCGATTATCGATATTTCTCCATTCCCCCCCGGGTTACATAGCATATCATATGTCGTGTGGTTATCTGCTGATACACTTTGACGATGGCTGAATAATGGAATCAATCATAGGAAGACACACCCGAGTAGCCTGACTAAGTACGCCACGGGTGGTACGAGCCGCTGAATCGGTAGCATGTGCGGAGTATCTGTGTAACTCGTGGCCAGAAACGACCTGCCGTCCCCGCGTACTGAGATCCGTTTTCAGAAGGACGTTTGTGGTGTGTCAGTTGAAACGGCGATGATGAATGGATGGTTCTTCTTCTAATGAGGGCCCGAATTAAGGTAATAAGCTCGTTGTCAGACATAAAGCCGATATAAGGTAGGCTCACCGTCTACACAAAACTGTCCTCTAGCGTCAAAGGAGCCTGATTCTGAGAAGACGTGTACACTGTCGACCCTGTGCCGCGATAGTGTGAAGGGGGTTTGTTCATGGAAGTGTCTGTCTGTAACTGTGTGTGGCTCGGGAGTCAGCATCGTTAGCTACAATCCAAACACTTCGAATGTCGTTTCTACTCGGAATAGAGTTGAGTATAAACGGATATGTACGCGTACTCTACTGAGTTGATTGGGTCTCTGGAACGCACCCCTCAAGGACAAAGCGACGCTTTCTTAGAGTACGCAGATCCTAAAATCGGAATCTAGAAATCGAACCTTGCGGAGTTGACAGCGTGGTGGCTGTTTGGGTGTCTCGTTAGGTGGGGATCCAATGTGGTATCGCTTTTTCGGGGGGACATTGGTGGTCGATTACAGTCGGCGCGTATTATTCGTATAGTGGACGTTTTAGCCGATTGCGAATTTTGTTACGGGAAGAATCTGAATTAATCAAGCTGAACGACCAGTGTTGGTGACAGCGAAGATCACGACTTTTTCGGAGGAAGAACTCATTGTCTCTACGGGACTCTTCAAACGGACGCTGGTTTGATAACCGTCGAACATCAGGGCGTGCTTGTGTCCGTAAAAGATGTGTGAGGACCAGCGAGTACTCCATCGTGTTCCTGCCTTTCGACTAATTCAAGAGCTGTTGAATTCGAGTCTTGTCGTCAGGTTGTGTGGAGGTAGGATGAAGCCTTGGCCGCGTTCCTCTTCGAACAACAGGCTAGATTAGGGTTGAAAATATCTACAAAGTTCAACAAAATGATATCCGGAATGATCTAAAAGTGCCGAGCCGGAGTCTGCCGGACCTGCATTCAGCGCTAGCTAGTCTGTCACTTAAAGCTCGCCCTTTCCCCGCTGTTGTCCTCCACGCTGATCTAGGATGATTCACCTCTTACAACTTTTCGAATCGTACTCCTGGGCCCTCATTTTAGTTACTGTCGTAATCTGTCTAGCAGGAACGAAGCTTCTCTTCGTCGTCCTTGAGTTGATTGGTCGCAAGCACGACATTCGAGACGTTCCAGGACCGGTGGATAACGCTTCAAGGCTATACGGTACGCCCTTTTGGCTATCGCAGGCTCACATTCTCAACCCCACTACCTCTAGGAAATCTCCCCGAATTTCTCTTATCGCAACCCTATGGCAAGTACGAATTCAAATGGGGAGAACAGTATGGATTTACGTATCGCCTCAAGGGCTGTTTCTCTGTACGTGCTTTTTGTTCTCGCTAGGCCAGAGATGATCAATTGACTGGATACTGTCCGCACAGGAGGATTACCTGTTCACCTCCGACCCAGTAACTCTACGGTATATCGTCAATGACCCTAGATTATTTGACTTTCCGCATAGCCGGCAGTTCCTCGCGTTGATGCTGTTTGGAGAAGAGGGTGTCCTTGCACAATGGACGGGGGGTAAGCATGTTATCATCTGAACCGTCCGGCTGATGACATGTATTAAATTTCAGGAGATACCCATCGTCGCATCAAAAATGCCTTTACTCCGGCATTTACGATGGCACGGCTTCAGCCGTATGTTCCTGTCATTAGGGATATTGCTCGTAGTGTACCCTCGGTTTTTCGTCTTAGCCTTTCGCTGGTAATCATTCGGTTATCCGAAACAGGCCGCAGATAAACTCATGGACCAATACTTGATGAATCAACAAGACACACATGCTAAAATCGACGTTTTCCAGCTTCTTCAGCATACAACTTCAGACATCATCGGTGAAGGTGAGTGGCTTGGTGTCTAGTCACGTACTTGGTTGCTGAAACCACAATTCTAAGTGGGATTCGGCCACAAGTTCAATGCTGTAGAGACTGACGGAGGAGACGAAATTGCTCAAAGCCACCGGAGTGTAATGTGAGTACGAGGATCTGGGTTTTACACCATCCTTTTTCCTGATATGGTCATTATCTCAGTATTTTAGGTTCAAAGCGCTCAAAGGGCGCAATATTTGGGGACAGCATTCTTTCCTGTCTCCCTCGTGTAGTGCTCAAGCAAATGCTCCGCCTTCCTGTAGAACCGTTCAAGACCCTTTCCAGGTTTCGGAGCATCGCCGATAAATGGTCCACAGAACTACTCAAAGCCAGCCTTTCGGAGGATGATGGAAATACGGAGGCAGGGCTAGTTGGGTTTGTTGGTATGCATTTTCACAAAGTCAATCCAACAAAGTCTCTTATCGTTTTCGTAAGCGTCCAGTAACAAAGATCAAAAACGTGAACAACAACTTTCGTTCAAGGAAATCAGTCGGCAGACTCCTACTCTTCTAGCCGCTGGACAGGAGACGACTGTGAGTGGACTCGACGAGTCACACCGTATCGCTCTGATTCTTTGATATGTGAAACAGGCAAACGCTATTAGTTGGTCTTTATATGAACTTGCGAAGCGCCCCGCTTGGCAAGAGGAGATTAGGAAGGAGATCAATGAAGCACAAGCCATCGAGACGGATTCCAGTCTGGACAAGCTCAAATACCTCAATGCACACATAAAGGTGAGTGGAATACGTTCAGGAGATTCACACAGTAGTATTCAACAACACGAAAGGAAACTCTACGATTTTATCCTAGTGTACCTAATACTGAGAGAATGGCCTTCGAAGATACTGTCCTTCCGCTATCACAACCAATAACCACAACGTCTGGTCGAGTTATTACTGAGTTACCGATCCAGAAAGGCCAGCATATTTATTTCGGCATAGCTTCCTATAACCGGTGCGTTAATACGGTTCTCATTCTTAAACTTGCCTACCTTGATTTTAAATTAGAAATCCCCGCATCTGGGGTCCGGACGCCCATGTATTTGACCCGTCACACTGGCTCGATGGCCGATATGACTCGGGAAACCTTCCGGGTTCGATAGGACCTTATGCTAATCTGTAAGCATTTCACATAGTTTCCTATAAGAGACGCTGAGATGGCCAACTTTCAAAAGCGCCACGTTCGTCGGAGGGGCTCGTACATGCCTTGGGTAGGAGCTTTCTTCCCCTCTTCACATCAACTTCTGAGATTTGACTGAATTATTTGAAACCCGATAAAATCAAGTTGGCGACTTGCGTGAGTGTTTACTTAGGCACTGGCTTTCCGTCTGTCCAAGCGATCTTACGGAATTTTTTTGAAAGTGTTGTTGAGATGCAAATTGTCATCTCGGAACTGGTATCAAAGTTTCGGTTCAGCTTCAATCCTGGAGAAGAGAATAATATTGTTTATGGTTTTGCACTGTCCCTCCTGCCTCTTGATGCGAGGAGCGGAAACCCATGCCTTCCGCTTCTCGTACAACCAACATAGCTAAAAGATTTATGTATTTATTGATGGAGAGTATCACCAATCATGATAGTTATGATAAATTGAAATTACTGAATGAATCATAATAATTGACAATATACTATAGGCTCTGGTTAAAGGCTCCATCCCCATGTCTTGGGACTACATCCCTTGCCAATTCATCCTCACTTTATTTTATTCTCATCACCATCTTCATCCTTGTGTGTAGTCAGAGAATTCTTTAGTGTCCTAGCTGTCCTTGGTGGTATCTGAACCAGTCTCCCAGACCAATATATATGCCATGTCTATATCACAGCATTATCTTAGATCTCAAGGCAGGAAGGTGAGCAAAAATCAATTCAATAACTTACCTTTTTCCAATTCAACTGAGCAAGCTTATAGTTCCATTCTTCAAAATCAGATGAACCAATAAGACGCCTGATTTCGTGGCAGTGAATCTCTAGGAGTGGTGGTGATTTGAAAAAGAAATTTGCCCCTAATAGTGATTGATTGGGAACTTCTATCCAGATCAAATTGAAAAACTCACCAAAGCCTTGGAGCCCAAGGAGCTTGCAAAATAGTTCAGCATTGCCTGAGTCAATGTATTTGACTTGTGATCTACTTGAAGTTCTTTGCACTGTTGAAAGTTGCCTACTGTCATTGTCAGCCAATGATCCTATGTAAACCTTGCTTATTGGGTTTGCGTCCAGCCCAATTAAGTTGTCCAAAGGCAAGTGGGGAAGGTATATCTTGTAATTTGATAGGTATACAATTCTGAGGTTGGGCTTTAAGTGGGGAATTGTCACAAAGTGTGTACTACTCTCTCTATTTTCTTATGGTCTCTTTTCCTTTT
>MU128131.1:0-19020 GCA_014904975.1 Marasmius fiardii PR-910
CTTCAGCAATCATTGTGGGACTTGCTATATAAAGTCATTGCATACTCTATCACTGCTCCACTCAGTGATGTGGGCCATGGTCACTTTTTGTGACACTCACATGGTAGATGAGCCCACTTATGGCAAACCACACTTCATACTCACATTGCAGTACTTCACCAAAGTACAATTGCTTCTACAGCAATTGTGAATGATAGGGAGAAGATGCAATTGGAGCACAGATGCCTCTACCAGCCTTGGGAGTTGCTACTGGCCTTGGTGATTGGTTCACTGAGTGGGGTACTCCCAAACTAATTGCCACTCCACCTGCCACTCCACCTGCTGCTGTGGTGCAAGGTAGGGAACTTGTAGGAATGGCAGAAGCTATTAGTGAGTGTGACAATTATTACCAGTGCAGTGAATTGAAGAGAAGAGAAGAGTGAAGCCTCCAGCAAATCCCATCTACCACCCCATCTACCACCCCATCTACCACCCTGTCTAGCACACCCTCGGAAGTTGGTTCCACCCAGGCAACAATAACCCAGGCAGTGATTCACTTCCTGACAAAGTCAACCATGGAATTGAGGGGTGATCTACATCCACATTGGCCTCCAGAGTATTGAAGCAGAGGATGTGTGCACTATTGTGGAAAGTGCTTTGCAATGCAGTGGCTGGCAGGGGGAGAGATAAGTAAGGCAGCTGCAGGTTACATGTGGGTTGACTTCTCTCTGCACATACTTCTTGGACATGGAGGTTTCTTGCTTAACCACTTTCTCTCACTTACTTCTCTTGTGCCAAACTCTATTCTTGTACTCAGTGCTGGTGAATGCAGCTCCAGAAATACTCAGGGATTCTTTGAAAGTGCTTTGAAAGTCACATTCATCAGCCAGTCCTCTCTACAAATGCTTCAATGTCATTGAGTATTTCTGGGGGTAGGCAGGCCCTACACAAATTCCAAAAAAGTGCGAAAAGAGATGCCTCTTTATAGTCAAGTTCATTATCATGCTTCTATGCATCTTGCCCCATGAGATTTGAAACCCAGCCAAACCGAGGGCACAAACACAATCCAGCTCCCCAACCCATGATTGAGATTGATCCTGCATCCTCTTTCTGGTAAAACTTGCCAGTTTTCAAACAAAGGTAATGGAAGGTAAAGGCACATACTTGAACATTCCTTCATACACTGGTCTGATCCACCACAACTGAAGTTGCCCACTGCAGAATTCTCTCATCCTCACAAAAATTCTGAATATAATTTCCCCACTATCTGCATCAGCAAAAAATGTATTGTCCTGTGGGCCTGATAGAGTGTTGAGTAAAGTGAAAATTTAAAGTTAAAAGAAAGCTTAGTGCACTGAGGTTGTGTGTCAGTTTTGTTTCATCAAGGAGCACCATCTCCTTTCAACCCAGTTCCTTTTCTGGAAGCTTGTCTTCTGATATCCACTTCTTCCACATATTGTAGAGTTCCCGAGATTCCACAGTCCAATGGTCTGTGGTGGATACTCAATATATTCCTTCTGATCTGCAGCAACATAACCAGAATCCAGACCCCATGTAATCAATTCTTGGACCAACTTTGCTGCAGTGCTGTGAGAATTGAGGTGAAGAATTTGACCTAGCTCTTGCTTTGCATGGTCGGCATTTTTGACCTCAGTGCACTGCTTGTCAAGCACAGCCTTTGCAGCAGCATATGCCAGTGGTACCTCTGTGCCAAAATGTGCAAACCAGCCTTGATACCTGGCAAGTATTGCCAGAGCAGATAGCTGCAAATGAGCCTCTGAAAGTTGGTCAAGTAGTGCAGCAAGCAGGGGCAACTTGTAAGCAAACATTAGATGGGGGTCCTCCAAGTACTGCCAAGCAGCAATAGCATCAGGAGTTTCCTGGGACGGAAAGAGAGAAAGATCCTCATACAAAGCAATCTTCTTGGTGCTGAAGCTTTGTGAGAAGGCATAGTGGGAGGGAGGGAGGCAGGGAGGTCTTGAGGCTCAGTAATGCTCATCTGCACACAATTTATACAGATTGGTACTCGATTTGCTACACAGGATTCTTGTACATATTTAGAAGATGCTGTGCAAATACATGGGGAGCATGCATCTGGACTGAGGGAAAAGTCACAGGCCAATTGAATGCAAAGTATTTTATCCTGAAACAATGGCAGATGAGGAGAGCAGTGCCAGCCTAACTAGTTGTCCTCATAGAGAGACAAGCATTGGGGTGGTTCATTCTCTGCAAAAACAGGATATGATGTATCCCCCCATCTTCCACATTCGGCTCTTCCTTCAAATGGTAGTCAGCTATGTGGCAATTGTGTGTACACCTTGAGTTAGGCATGAACAAGTGCATTCCACATACCTTTGTCTGACTGAACCCAGCACAAGCCCCTCAATGGTGAGCAATCTCCCAAGATATACACACAAGTGATCCTGAGAAATGCTGACCATATGGGTATGAGCAGTGCATGGCAAGGGAAAGAAAGACACTGGATTATACTGTTAGAAAGAATCCTGGTATGTTGGAGAAAAATAAAATAAAACATACATCCAGCATCATTCCTAGAACTGTTGAGTGTATGGTTAGAAAATGATTGGTCAAGCTATTGATATAGAGCACTGTGAGTTTTTTGCTCCACCAGTGACAAGAAACAAGTATTAATGTGCACCATCTCAGACCAGATATAACTCCTGCACTTTGACATCTGCTATTCTGCATATAACCTATGTCAGAAAACAACCAACAAACAGTAAACCTGGGAGCAAGCAAAGCATAATTAGTGAGTGGCTTCTATTTAAATGTACAGGATACTCACTATACATAAACTAAGCAGACATATTTTTCAATAGATACTTCAACCCACAGCTGGGTATTTGAAGCACTGAAGTCCTGCAAAAAGTGTTGCTCAGTGTGAATGTGGATTTGTGACATGGAAGGGTAGAGTAAGAAGTATGGGCTATGGTGACTGCTGAGACCAGGCTAAATGTGATAGCTTCTGCACAGGTGGGTTTATAAACTTCTCAAATTTATGCAGATTTCTTGACCATCAATTCGTCAAAAAACAGAGGTAAACAGATGTCTGCCTCTGGAAATGCAACAGGAATGTGATGAATATCCCCCCACATCCACTAAACAGGGTGGACTGGGCACATCTCGCAAATGCATTCCTGCAACCCAAAATTCCAAGTTCCAGAGCTATATGATCTTGAAGGAGGATGATAAGTTCATCATTCACATGAAAGACGGTTGTTCATATTTGGGATTGGACAAACTTAGACAGAGTGGAACATCATTGGGTAATTCTCCATGTTCTCCACCACCTGCTAAGCAAAGCTTGGGATGATACATTGGGACTGAACAAATGTCAGGATGGAAATGGGCAGCCTTGTCAGCTGAGCCTCAGTGGTTTCAAAGATACTTTATTGAGTGTCCCGGAAGACACCAATATACTGAGTTGGATTGTGGTGGGGCTAGATGAGTTGCTACCAGGGACATACACAGTCACTGTGCCGCTCGAGTTCCAAATTATGGGGCTGGTTGTGCTTGATGGTAAGGGAGTTGAGTATGCAAGGTATGGTCATTGCACTTTTTTTTTATTTCATAAAATCCAATCTGAAATGACCCCATGATATAGTGTTGAATCACTATCTGGGCTAACCCCCTTCAGTTTTACACTGGACAGTAAACTCGATACTGGTGCTTCCCTGATTGCAATCACAGACCGCAAGATGAATATCTTGTATACTACCACAGTCTAGCTCACAACTTCTAACTCTGCTGGCTCAGCTTTATCACTGCTAGGGTCTATCAGCACTATCAGCTATGTCTTTCTGTTCATGGAGTTGATTGGTGTTGGGATTTAGGGTTTCAGATTGGACTATCTTACATGTATGCATATGTTCTTTAAATGTTTCAATGTTGAAACTACCCAATCACACCCATGGTGAGCATCCTTTGCTGGGCTTACTGGTAGTCAAATGTCTTCAAAACCCCCTCTGTTGCCCTCTATATATGGTTAATCCTGCAAGTTGAGCCTCAACTCAAATTGTTATTTTTTGAAGTTGAGTTATGGCCTGAGTGAAACTCAAGCCTGATAACTTATACTATATTGGGCTTCCTGTAAGCAGGCCCATCAACCTTTGAGGTTCTGCTATTTTCTAGTCCATCTTTTGTTGGATTTCTGGGTGTGAGTAATTAGTAAGGTAGGTTGGCAATTTCACTGAACAGTAAGATTGGCTTGAATTAGGGCACCCTGATGAGGAAGCCCTGTGTCTATCTACATCTTTATATACTCTACAATGTATCTAGAATGTTCTACAGTAAGTGAGAATGCTGAGTAAAAGCTTGGAGCTTGAGTCATGACAGAAAGTTCTGGAATACCAGTGAGAGTACTCACACTTCCACAACCTGACTCTCAACATCTTTCCTTGCAGATGATTCCCAAGGCCAAAATCAGGGCTAAATTTAACATACTACGCACCATTGATACTGAGCTTAACGTCTGGGAATGAAACTATTAGTGGACTTTGCACGCTCTGAACTTCCTTGCAATATAGAATCTGTCCTTATTGACAAACCTTTGTGTTTCTCGACTCTACGTCTGTTTGCCAAGATTGAGAGATTGGCCCTATGCAAGAATTTGACATTTGTCACCTACGAGTTGCGCACATCACTCACACCTGTCGATTCCTTCGATCTTGGCATACAAGCCACGGGGGGCGTCTTGTAGAGCTTGCATGTCTGAACGATGGATTTCCCAATCGCGTTCCCGGAGATGGGTATCCTTGCTGCTAATTAGAGAGTGCAACCGAACGCTTCCTCCTTCTAGAAATCAATTGTTCGAATCCTCGGAGCTCTGCTGTGAATATACCAGCGAGAACGTTCCATCGAACCTCGTTTACATAAAAATGCGTCGACAGACTTCCACGCTCCGATCCAGGCGGTCTGGTTTCTATATGAGGCCGAGTCAAGCTACTGAATGATGATGCAAACGTTCATGCATCATGGGTTTTCTCGCTACGTACAATCATTTACGTAACACGCGTCACCATCGACGTTAATTACTGAACACGTTCTTTATTTAGTTCAAAAGAAACGACCGCTATTTTTGCGTAATTTTGCACGTTCAATAGACGTAAGTAATACCCCCGACCCCACTCAATTACTTCCAACAGGAGTGATCTTGAATAAGGCTTCGGGAGGGAATTCAGGTGTGCTTCCAGGTGAAAGATTTACGGGCTCGACAAGGATCTGTCGTATTGTTTAGAACAAGACGAATAAAACTGTAGCTCAAAAATGCTCACCGGTTCGACGTCGTAGGCATTCAAAGGGTCCCTGTCAGGAGCGACCCATGCTACTTGTCTGTTATTAGACGTGATGCTGGTTCCGAAGAAATTCATCAGTCAACGGGGTTCATGCGAGAAAAGAAGAAATACAGAGAAAAAACGTGTTCAATCCCGGTTGAGGTTGGAGAGAATTTTACGCACATGTACATATCCGGGCCATGCTGAGGTTGCTCAAGGATCATCCAGAACTCGGGGGGTGGGCCGTGGTTATCCATGATAGCAAAAACATCCTCGCCGATGTGGCAGGTGTAGCTCATCATATCTTTGTTGCACATAACGAAGGCGTTAGAGCCCTCCCATTTTTCTCGGACATTCCACTGATAAAGCAATATTTGTGAACAGTCTGCAATGATAGAAGAGACGAGACTTACTACTCCAGCGTCCTTGAGTGCTGCTCCCTTGGGATGCATAACAATCGGTTTGGGCCTCATAGACCTGTCTTCATTAGCGGCGCGACCGACGAGGTTGCCTTGGGCGGTGCGAATGTAGTATGCCGCGGTTGGAATAATCATTTCGGTTTTTGGTACGTGTGTGGAGGTAGGTAAGGAAGAGAGTGAAAAGTGGGGGTTTTATAACTTTCAAACCTTGGGGAATTATGGAATCGACAGGAAGCATGATGCCAGCCCGATCCGCCCGGGTTCGCGGAGGTAAAGGGACAGCAGCCGAACTATGTACTATTTTATTTATATAAATATGGAACAAGGTGGCTTTGTTCGTTCCCCAATCGTTACCGTAAATTCAGGGACCATACAGTTGACAAGAGCAGGGTACGCCAAGCTGAGATTGAAGGGGCAAGAGGCCCGAGAGGTTCTACGGTAAGGATTTGGAGCGAAAAGAACCGAAATCGGAGGAAGTAAAATGACACGCTTGTCATGGGAAATTTCTTCAGAATGCTGAATATAAGGCACGCTGACTTCGAGAAATGGCCTTAAGCAGGAGCCGAAAACAAATGGGGCCCGCCATTTTAGCCTAGTTTAGTGTTCGCTTCAATTGATACCTGGACTACGATCCAGATTTCTTTTCCTGCGTGTCAATCCAATGTGTTCTTCATTCCGTTCATCCCCCCGGACCTAGGTGACCCTCCCTACCAATTGCGGGAGCCCGCAGGCTTGGTTTGGGGCATTGTTGGAAGGTGAATATTTGCAACTGATTAAGGCCCTTTGCCATATATGATAAACACGTCACTTGAAGGCTCACCAGTGTGCTATTCCTCGCTTCTGAGCTAGTGAGCTGATCAGTGATTGGTTCCTTCATCTCGAGCCCAACGTTCAGCAGACTTCGTCATAGATATCACGCCGAAAATGCAAAAGTTGAGATCTGTGTACTGAATACTTATCAATCGGGCTTGGCAAGACCCGAAGGTTTGAGTGCTTGCATGAGATAAGTGTGAAGTGAGACAATGAAGATCCTAGGGGGGATCGCAAACGACTCTACGCTTCAAATCAGGACTTGAGAGACTGTATATAAGAGTAAGGACACGCACTTTGAGCCTTCAAATCCGCCACCGACCTTACCTGTCTTCTTTTCCATCAGTAGATGGACTTTTGAAACGTCTAACGCTGCATCTCCGGGTCAGCCAGTTTTAATATTGAAGACCCAACAAGCAGTCTTCAGATGAGGAGCAAGAACAGAGTGCGACGCAAAGTACGGAGGGCAAAAAAGGGAGTGGGTTGGGGAGGGCAAAGAGAGATAATTCTATTACGTTGTCGTGGTAGGATATTCTCGCACGACGCTAATGTCATTTGCGCTTCCAGTCTCGTTCCGAGGGCCTACGTTGCCGCTGCACTACACGTTGGTCGTAAGCGGCCAAACTTTACCTTGAACTTTGGCCTGGATGGTTACGCGTATGATGTAGGACAAAGCTAGCGCTGTCCCCTGCTTACGCAGGCCCTCTGCTACAAGTGTGACCGTGTTCCTTCTCAAATGCGACTGTGGCGTGTGAAATATCACTGTCAGTTGTTAGGGGGTTTTCGAACAAACGGCCATTCGTTACGTCTAAACCGGCAGCAATACTCACCAAACCAGTCAGTTGATAATTACTAGTTTCCTTCCCGCTTGTTTGAATGGAGTACCTACTCCAATTAGGAAAGAACTTTCAGTTTAAATTTCAGATTCATTAATTGACAGACAGACTATCAGTAAACGAATAGTTTGTCGTCGTGCTTTCGTACAAAGAGGATTGATATAAAGAACATAGGACCAGGGAATGTCAGGCTATCTTGGAATGCCTGTGAGCATGATTTTTATCGACTGATGCATAATCAGAGTCATGTCCGGGCAATTAATCACGTTCATACACAGACTTGATTTTGTCTCATTTCCCTCACTTTATGCAATCTATGTATATAAAGCAGAATCAATAAGTAAAAGCAAGTATTACTCATAAGGGAAAGGAATAGTGAATTGGCAAGTTGATAACTAGTTTATGAATGGTTGCTGGGAAATTGACCCTTAGTCGCCCCACAATTCACCTGGTGGCCATTTTCAACTTCAAATCCAAACAGTACTCACTGAGCTTAGAATGCATTCACTCACACACCTCCAAGAGTATTTCAATTAAATTCAGTCCACAGACAGGAGAAGGCCTTCGGGTGGAAATCAAACACCTAATATTGTAACGACCCTCGACGCAGCTGCTAATTATCTCGTTCCAGCTACTCTCATGGGTCAATGAAATCAATCTCATCTCAGTCTATTTCAATCCTTACTACCGATTGCAATCCCTACCATGCACAATACATCCCACAGTCTGTCACAACTCTTAAGATGTGTCGCAAGTTCTATAAATTCCTGTATCATATAAGTCACAACCTGATATAACGAGCTCGGTCCGATGGAGCCTCCCACGATTCATACAACAGATGTCAAGGTTTTTTGAAAGCCTCACGACGGTATTATCAAATTTCTAGTAACCTGTAGGAGCCGCTTGTAGCCCTGTCTCTCGATTGTGCCTACATAACTGGTTAAGGGCATTGTCATGGCTTCCAGAATCATGTCGACGTTCCTGCTTACACGCGTCGCAGGACGCGTAAGCGGAGACCCCAAAGCGGCCAATCAGACTAAAAACATAACAACCAGCTGGACTTTTAAAGTTGAAAGGTCTTTACCATTATCGGTTGAGCCTTTACCCATCCGGTATGGGTTTCCGGGGGGCCATTCGTTCAAATTTTAATTGACAGACTATTAGTAAATAGTAAGTGAGTCATCTGTCTGCATTTATTATTTGATCCTATACGCAAGTCCCTCGAGTTGAATTTCTCGTATTTTCGGGGTGTCCACAAGCTGTCTCGATGAGCTGATGGTTCCTTCATGTTACCAGTTAACTGACATGATTGCGCTATGTGAGACTCTATTGCGTACTCTCAAGGGCGCGGGAGTTCGGCTGGTCGCGCAAATACGATGTGAAAGTCGAAGATGAGTGAGAACGATAGAATAAAGTGGGGAAAAGGTCTGTCTATGTCTGTGTATATGCTAGAATAAATATATACGTGGTAACTAAGTAACTAGAATCTAAAACAAAACAATGGACATATAGGAAAATAATGAACATTTAGGTGCGGTAGAACTCCCTACAGGAGTGTAAAATGTTGCATTCGATCACAATTATTAATCGATATCGACCTTCTGCATGTCACCCCTATATCAATGATACATGTATGGAATGACTTAGGTTGCCATAGCTATTTCATTGTCATGGAAAGGGTTATGGTACCTGGAGAGTCTAAACTGTGGTTGATTTTTTCCCTTCTCACCATTGTACTCATGATAGCTCATGGGACCACTATCATATCCTCGATCGGGGCTTTGTTGCGAGGTTGTCTACGAAAAACTATTCACTGGAGGTGTATTAGTTAACTGTATGTATCATTCAATGTAGTTAACAAACTTCCTAATTGTGAATGGAACACACCACCTTTTATCATTTACCCTCCTAAGGGGCCAATGCATGGACCAATGCTGGCAGAAGCTGTACCATTGTGGTGAATGTTCTGTTTTGTGCCTCTTCTTGTTATTTTGAGTGTTGGTGATAACTTGCAGCTACTACTGAGAAAATAGAAATAGTTAGGTTGTATCTCTTGACAACTCAAGTCCCAGACTACCAAGAAAATTAGAGATCGGAATTCATATTCAGTGATTGAAGGATCAATGTCAAACCATTACAATGACATGATTTTGATGGTTGGCATGGTTCAAGACGGATATAACAGACCATTAACAATTCTGCTCTATATTCTAGGGCTTTATAAGACGTGCACTAATCCATTACAAGTCTAAAATCCTGCCACATTCTACAAGCTATTTTCTGCCTTCGTCATGTCTTCTACGACTCGTGACCCTGAAACAATTTTGACACCCTACCTCAGTGCTCAGAATATTATGGTCAAACCATTTTCCACCTCTCTGTTCGAAATTCTTAAGTATCAGAAAGAGATGTTGCTGAAGATTTCTTTGCTAGGTGTTGTTCTTTCTATATGGTCTTTCTATATGGTCTGTCAATATGCTACCACATTGAATGATGCTCAATGACAGCCTTGCTTGTAGGGACTTACTGTGTAATTTTTGGGCTCTCAGTCCATGTACTCTTCCGCAATGGAAGTTCTGTCCATAAATTATACAGAAATGGTTCCATTGCTCTCTTTGTTTTAGCAACTCTTTACACTACTGTTTATACCTGTGGATCAATCCGTGGACCCCTTATTGGGGTTCATGCTCTGAAAACCAAAGATTATAATCCTTTTATTCAGTATCTTAAAGGAGATAGCTCAAAATCTACATTCAAGCAAGCAAATTCTAATCATAAGCCTTGTATTTTCTACTAACCAGCCCTCATTTCCAGTGGAATTACCAACATTACCTCAAACCTTATGAAGTATATTTCTCATTCTTGTTCAAATACATTCAACTGACCATTTCATCTTTGCAACAGTTCATTAGCGGATATAATGCTGGTAAGTACTTTGAAGACTTGATGAAATAATAACTAATGCCTTATCTAGATTCATCGCTGTTATGTTATTTTCAACTTCAGCAAATATATATTGTATCCACTTGCATTGGCTGCCTTCATTTTGAGCAGTTTGTGTTGCTGAGGAATCTATTCCAATTATTGACAAGGTCTAGACCTTGGATGCATAATTGTTACAATAATTGGATATGGTAGTGCATCCAAGGATAACAATCCCACTCTTATGGCGAATGCAGCTGCAATTGATGAAAGAGTTATGATAGCAATAGTTGTTTTTCAGATTGTTTTGACATTAATGACTGGTGAGTTTAGGATCTATATTAGATTACAGGAATACTAGAACTTGCTCCATGCATTTGATAAAGGGGGACGCATTTGGTGGATTACTCGTGAATCAAGGAGGCTGGCAAGAGAGACAGCAAGCCATACAAGTTTTGATGCCATTATAGCTGTAATGTAGGTATAAGTCATTTCACTCATTCTCTGTACTAACCACAACACACCAGACTCGAGTCTGCATTGCTATATACAGGCACACTGTTAGTAACAGTTATCTTTGAAGGCTTTATATGGGGCGTTATTGGTGTCAGCCCCACTGATGTTGCAGTTGTCCCAATCCTGATGTCTGTAAGCTTTGTCCTACTCCACAATTTTGTGTATATATTTTCAACTTGTTCTCCTAGGGTCTGGCTCCAACCATGGTTATTGCCCGAATAGGTTATGGCAAACCTGTGGATAGTGTTCAGCAGACACTTTCTGCTTTCCGTGCTGCTGAGATTCAGGATAATCAGCAAAGGTCACTTGTGGAAAAACAAGCTACAGATATATTCAGTTACAAGGACACCATACTTTTGTGAAGATGAACAGCAAGAAAGAACTATTCAATCCAGGGGTAGCTGACACTTTTGAGACTATGGACAACAAACTGAATTTGATACTCAACCATTTTTTTGCTTTACTTTTCTTCTGTTCCCTTCTTCTCCCTCCCTGTGTTCTCTAAGTTGATCTCCTCCAGTACTCCCTGCATTCTCCAGCACCCTCATGTTTTACCTCGAGCTGCAAAGTCAATGATTGCAAATGGCTACACACCCGTTCCAAATGTTACGCGTCTCGTGAAATGTAAATCTATAGCAAAATACGAAACCGCTGGAGAGTTCACCTTCTTCATATTGTCCAGAGTAATCATCGATGATAACGGACCGTTCCCCACCACCACCACTCCAAATTCCGTAAGTCTTGTGTCCGGCTCTTTGCCCTCCATGAAGGTTTTTCGATTGAGTCGATGGGACTCGCTAGTCGTGTTTACACATTTATCCGTCTTGACACTTCTATGTAACAATCTCCCCTTCAAATCCTGCCAAACGAACCGACTCCGCGTTTTCTCGCTTTACGTGCGCACGTCGTCCTGGCTGAGCCCGAGACATTCAAGGCATGGATACACAACGAGTTACATGCTCTTTGGCTTTGTATTATTTTTTTTTCGATGAGAACATTCCGTGAGAGTTATTCTAATTCATGGTCCGACTCATTTCGAGTTGCTGTCAGGCGAGTTGACCCCGAGGACTCCGGTCCTAAGCATTGGTCCTATAGATCGGGACATGACACCTCTCGCGGTTTCTAGTGATGTTCAGAGCTGGACTCGATACTCAACATTATTATTGACCGTCCAATACACACATCCCGATGGTGATTCCGCATCGGTTCCTCGCTTTATGTTGGGCACGCCACTTTTGCCGCCCGCACTTTCAGTGTTGCTTCTTCCATCAAGGACAACCGACAATTACCACAACGTGGCCCTCCGCTCTCGCCTATCGCTTGGATTAGTGAGTGCATTCTATGGACAAGACCACCGAGTATACCTCACTAGGTCGGTCTCTTACTCTGGCCATTCCCTTCGACTCTGTCACGTCTGGGCCGAGTTTGTGATTTTGTAGGCGAGGAAGGGATAACCCAAGGAACGCCACCGGCTCAGCACCTGTATAGAGACGTAAGTGGGCTTGACACTGATTATTCCATGTTCTGATCCCGAGAGTTATGACAAAGGACAAGTGATTGAGACTCGATTTCCAAGGTCAAAAATAACGGTAACGGTAACGGTTCCCAGCAGGAAAAAGCTCATCTCGAACAACTTATTTCGCTTTGCCTTGGCACACGGGTGCGTCTAATATCAGTACTATCAATGAGTCGGTTGAGCGCTCGAGTAATAAGGCCTTGAGGCACCACACTCGTTTGTTTTCCCGTTGCCGGGACTTGAAAGCTTGATGGGCTGAATGTTGGACATCCTGACCTGCCTGCCATCCCACACAATGACTAATACACGTTGTCTCAAATTGGAGAAAAATATAACATATGAAAACGGTAGAACCAGATTTGACTGCGCTTGCAACGGATTTCAAGATGTGGCGATCCTCTTACCATTGTGATGCTATTTCAACTTGCATCCCGTCGTGCTGGTTGTGTTGAGTTGTATCACTATTGCAAGAGCTATTTAAATACTAGCGGAACGTTCTGCAACCATAGTGCTGAGTAATAACCGCTATAACCCGTGGTAAGGGAATTGCACCGTTTTCATGATTTTGCTGATGGCACAGGTTCAACTAGACCCTCAATTGCAATGTTTTAAATAAATAATTTTGATTTAACGTTTCACTTCGCACTGGGTATAGATATGGGAATAACTACATCTTCAGAGGAAGTCACCCCCACCGCACTACTGTAAAAATGATAGAAAGTGGACAAGGATGTTCTTATGAACATCTGGGAGTGAATGATTCCTGCACTACAAGAGGTTAGCCAGAATTCTAAAGCCACATGACCTGCCATGCTCACCAGAGAGGGCGGAGCTAAATACCCCCTTCCTTAGAGCTGTTGTTCTCGGCCCAAACTGCCTGCTGAATCCTGATCTCTGCCCTTGTTTCATTCGTGATGTACCTCCCTTTTGATTCCGGGGGAGAGAAACAAAGACTGTCTGCTTGAACTGATGACTGCGAAACAGTACTTCTGCTATCCATGATCTTAATTCTCCGGTTGAGGATGACTAAGAAATTGTTGGAGTAAATTTTTCCAATTATATCTATCATTATGTTGCAGTAGGCCTTGGTTGGGAAAGCAATTTTTAATGCCATAGTGAGAATGGCAACCACAGCTAATGCAAGCAGTTAGTAATGAGCAGTTTATCCAGAAAGTTTGATGTCTTACTGGTAAGGGTTCCTGCGAGTTAGCATACAAAGACTGTGTGTTACCACAAATGGATAAATCACTTTCAATTTCTGATGGCTGCTTACCTGTTTCAACAGTCAACCAAATGATCTTCGTAACTGCATCAGAAGTTGCAGGATTAAGACCAGCTCCTCTATTTTGGGAGAGCTATTGTATATTATAAGCCATTATGAATGGATCCCAACTCCAAATGACTCACAATTATGACCATGGACGCTGTAATAAGAACATCACAAGCTGCAGCAATAGATAGGAAAGTCTGGATCACAAATGTTATGACAGTCCACAAGGGGATCAAAGACCAATGGAGGTTACACACAGTAAATGTGTCCTCTATAGCTAAAGCAAGAGTTTCCAGGTTGTTGAGTTTACTGAGTTTGGCCTGAGCACCACTTGCAATACCAGCACCACATCCAGCAAGAGCCAACTAGATGTGCATGGTTAAATTTAGCATTCATAAAATCAAAGACGTCGACGAACAATGGCAACTAGGGTTCCTAGAACTTTGGATTTCGACAAAACCGTGATACGATAGGCAAAGAATAGTTGAACAACAGCGCTATCTAACGCGTTGTGAACATAAGATCGGAAAGATTTATCTGCAAATAAAACTTACCGATAGCATTGATGACGAAAACTGAGAACCAGAGATTTTGCAGAGAGAGGAATATGGTGCCATCGCCAAAATGTGTCCCAAACCTGAAGAACGCGTCTCTGGTGATTATCGCAGTTTGAACAATATCTGAGGCAAACAGGCCATAAACAACCAATTTCAAGTGTAGCTTGTCTTTTGGAAACGCCCAATAAAACAGGACTATTGATTGTGAGATTAACTTTCAGACCTCCATAGAAATAGTGGATTAGAAGACTCACAGACTTGAACACATAGGGCACCAAAAAGACCCCAGTTCAAAAAATATCCTATAATCTGATTTCGAAGATGAGCATCATCTAGCAGGGGACATTGGAGGCTGATCAATCATACATGAAGTCCGGCCCTGTGCATAGTGTTTCAACGACTGAGACTGAAAAAGGGCAAATTTACACTGGTAACTCACGTTGGTGGAGGGTATACCCTCGCATCTCTTTCTGAAATCATTTTGAGTCAAAGCGAGGTGAAGAGGGGAATTGGACCACATCGATTCTTGAGAGCTATTAAATAATATCATGACAAATCTTCTGATGATAAATCTTCCAGGCTCATGCGGGAGATGTAACCATCGTTCTCCCGAGAACACAGCTCTGTAGAGCAGAATATCAGGTCGGTTACACATGGTGTCAGGGGTACAAGTCTGATTTGACAGGATCTTGATGTCTTTTCACTGGGGACGGATTTTGATGTCATGTACGAATTGTTGCCTGCATTATATGCTCATGGAACCACATTAGGTGTGACATTAGTGTGACACAGACAATGGAGAATGATATGTTTTGATTCATGTCAGTACTTCTCCTGTCCTTTTGCAGGACATCCGACTTTCAATATAACTGCATCAGAGAGACAGAACTTCTTGAAGACCAACGCTTTACAGTTTCCAAAGAAACAACTCATCAAATATATTGGATCCTGATGACAACTGGTTATTTGCCGAGATAAAGTACCCGAAGTCCAGGCTCAGACGGCATTTAGTATGTTTTCTCACCGGATGCTGTCCGTGGGTTTTAAGGATGGTAACACTGGGGACAGTTTTGATGTCAAAGTGAATGCGCCCCTGCAGCATAGCAGCAGGCAGGAACAAAATCAGATCATATCTCACCAGCATTACTAACTGCTTTCCTTTCTATAGTTCCATCCTGCTGACATGTCATGTATCACCACAATAAACTGGAATTCTTTGTGCAACCACTTCCTACACGAGCCTCAATCTCCAAGAGATAGAATACTCAAGTAAAGCTATAGTTTCTTGACCTTTTGAACAATAGAAAGGGTGCCTAGATATTGTGGCAGGTCACGTTGACTTTAACCATGTATCCCGCTACGGGTCAGTATAGCAACACTTGGGGTTTGCTGTACGATCTCTTACTTGCATTTAGGGTTTTTTGGATGAATATTTCATACATCTAGGGCTACTTACACTTAGGGTGATGTACCTCCTTATATAACATAGTGAGGAGTACTCATCTCTCGGTTCTTGTTTCCCTCACCCCTGGTTGTCCCCTTTCAAATCATATTCTCTGTTTTCATCCCTCCATTCAGACTTACACCCTTCAAACCAACGAAGTACTCACCAGCGTCTGACTCAAAGGTTCATCAACTTGGCACAGCTAGATTCAGCAGTATGATGGTAAGGCTCTCTGCTATTTTTCAGCTCCACCAGCAACTCTCAGGTTTCCTTCCCAACTCATCAACACATACTCCTGTTGGCTGATTGTCAACCACCCCACTTCCTGGGAGCAAAGCTCTGGAAGGCCATACAACAGATATCCATCTTTCTTACTGAATGTGGTGAAGGGCATGAAAGCCTGCTCAAAAACTAAGAACCACTACAAAACTTTAGTGTCCACAGAAACCACAGCCAACAAATATGATTGCACTCCACCACCCAAACTGAACGCCAACCCTTCAAGTGTGTGTCTCCTTGTAGCACTCAAGAACAAGACTCCCAAGTCTCTTTTTAATCATTTTCCCCAGGATGCAACAGGTCAGAACTGCCTCTATTACCCAACAACCCAATCTACAGTTGAAGTCACAGAGCATTCAACTTGGAAACTTCTCAACACTGAACTCAAGTAAATTTGGCAAGTGCACAAATGCAGCCTAACTCCAAATTCCTCAAACTCAAACAACTCAGTAGAGTCTTGCTGATGCACTGGGCATGACATCAATAACAAAGTTTTCACAGAAGATTTTAATGAATTATCATTACTGTCATAAACCACTCTCCTATTACTCTTCCCTCTACTTTCATTTCACTCTTCCCTGGACACATGGTAAACACACATTAGACATATGTTAGACACATGTTTTCTTTGTTTCATGACTCATAGACACACCATAGCCACATGTAGATGGCATGCTGTAGACACATGACATGGTCTCTGAACAGTATATAAGCAGTAGCTAATCACTTGAATTCAGTAGTCTTGAGCTGGTTTACTCCTCACCAGTCTATAGGATTCATCTTTTCTCTTTCCTCTACTGTCTGAAAGCTTAGTGTGACATGTCACTAGGTGACAACTGATGATTGCTAACAATTACTAGGTGGTCAAATGAGTAACCGGAAAAGCATCAAAAATGAGCCCAGTTCAACTTGGAACTGGTCTCTACAAATGTCAATACCTCTAACTTGTCCTACCAGTCCCTGAACTCCATGCAGTGAAGAGTCTAAAACTATAAGGCCCAGCACTAGGTTGGCAGTAAAGATTATTAAGATTGGACTGTCTGCTGGTGAACTAGCAGGGATTTGAGTCTGTAAACAGCTTGGGCAAATGGGTCAGTACTTCAAAATCAAAGCTGGAGGCTTCTGCACAAGATAACAGAGTTAACCGAGTCACTCAACCAACACCATGAAAACTTCTGTGGAATGTTAAAAGTTGGACCCACAAGTTGAGAAGTAATCAGTGGTGTTCTGAGCACAGGATTTCATTGGCCAAGGATTGCTTATGTGACTGTCAGCTAGGATAGAACAAAGATACACTGTTAGGGCATGAGGGTGAGCAAGGAAGGAGCCAATTAGAATAAAGAGTTGGGGATTTAGGAAAGATAGGTGATAAGAGTCAGGGACAGGCAATATCTGAACTTTTGCAGAAGTCAATGCTTGGGCAACCCTAAGCCCAGGAAGTCAGTTATCATTCTTGGGTTGTAGTTGGGAATAGTCACCCTTATTTGGTTGCACTACTTGTATTTGTTGACTTTGGACATAGTCATTTCAGTTCTAGCACATGCTAGAGTCCCTGAGTTGAGTTGAGTTTGAAGGATTCCTTAGAGTTGAATGCTCTGCAGAGCATTCTGTGGTGAAGCGCCGGTAGTGAACACATAGAGACTGGAGCTGAGGCTCAACAGTCGATAACTAGTCCCAAGACAAAGATGATCAATACAACCAGTATTCTACAGAGTACAAATATGCACCTAGTCCCAAGACAAAGAGGTCAAGATGGGGGACTAGGTAACAAGTCGACCTATATATATTACTCAGCATGTGACCTATGATGTCATGACCTGATATTGTATGGAAACTGATAGAACATAACGGAAAGTGATGGAACACAGTGGAATGAAGATAGAATCAAGGAATGAAATGGGAGTGATGTCGTGTATCATAGTGAAAGGAAAAGAGACCATAGGAAAGTAAAGAAAATAGTACACACTTTGTGTTCAACTTAGGAATTTTGGCTAGTGGGAGTTCTGAACTCTCACCACCCTGAACATGAAAACATTAGAGTTTGGAGTTTTTGCTGAAGAACACAGTTGGACACACATTGAGGTTGAATTGGTGGGGTTTTGGTTTGGGTGTATTGTAGTGTACATTCAGTGACACAGTCTGTAGTTTCCACAGATGCTTGAGAACAACATTTGTGTGTTGAGTTGAGGTTTTTGAGTAGAGTTTCCATCTCTTCATTGCAAATGTGCAAATAGAGTGTAACCCCAAATTAAAAATATATTCCCAACTCAACCAAACCCAATAAATCTAGTTGTAAGAGAGATATCTTGTCCTGAGGTGAAGTTCAACTTGGGCATAAAAATGAGATTCAAAGTGTCCACAGAATGTAACACTGACTGGTATCAAATCTGAAGGTTTCTGGCCAATGGGCTGGGGTCCTTGCACAGTGAGCTTTCTACTTCAAACCTACCTACTTGTATACTTGAGTGACAATTTGATTTTGTTATGCCCTATTTAGCCTCCATGGAACTCTTATTCCAGGAACTTTCTGTGAATCTGACCTTATTAGGTCTAAATCCTGTTCCACTTCTCCACTCTCCTGTATTTCTTGCTTGCTCTGGTAAATGCTGGGTTTAGAGTTTCCTGCATTGTTGACTTCCATGGAAGTCTAGATAAATGCTCAGCCTGACTCTTATTGTCTATCTTTCCTAGCCCTCAAAACCAGCTCCCTGATTGGTCTCCACTCCAGCCCTGTTTGTCCTCACTCCTGACAATCAGTCTATCCTTGTTACAGCCTGATCTTGGCCAGCAAAACCCTACACCCTGAGTGTGATTGATCACTTCTCAACTTGTGGGTCCATCATCAATATTCTATGGAAGGTACAATGACCACTTGTTCACTAATCCATTACCCTGCATGGAGGTTACTCCAGCCTATCTTCAACTAGTCACTGAGTGAAGGGCTCTAATATCCAATTTATCACAAACATCTCAAAGTGTCCCAACCAAGTGAGTGGATTCCACCAAAGGTTCTACACCATCAACCCATCTGGGGTAAGTCTACTAATCCCAAGCATTTTGCCAAGATTCCATGGAAGCTATGTTGTCATGAAGTGCGTACTATTTTACTTCTACCCCCTTACAGTCTCTTTTCCCTTTATTACAATACATCATTCTTGTTTCACCTTTTGACCTTACC